>WNWK01002445.1:0-209352 GCA_009830355.1 Cherax destructor | reverse complement strand
AGGTGAAGATGTCAAGTGAAAGAGGTCATGGAAAAAGACACATTCAAACACTTGGGATATTTTCTTATGGAAACATTTAGCTCTTGGGACCTTGTTGACTTCATTACATGCCCGTCTTTTTCTTAAATGCTTCCATGATATCTTCCCTCATTCTACGTCTTTGAAGACAGTGAAGGTTTAAGGCTCTCAGTCTTGCTTCGTATGAGATTCCTTATACAATGGATTAATTCTGTCATCCTTCTCTGTATATTTTTCAACGCATTTGTATCCATTCTTTAGTATGTCGACCAAAACTGAGCTGCATTATCAAAGTGAGGCCTTTTTAGTAATGTATAGAACTGTAAAATAACCTTTGGATTCCTGTTACTCATATTTTTTTTAAATACATTTTTAAGTAATCTATCAGCCTTTGCGTACACTTAGATACTGTTGTCTTCAGTTTTCTACTTTGACTCCTAATTTTTTTTTCACATTCTCTATTTTCATTCCCAAGGATTAGGGCTTTATACTTATCCACACTGAATTGCACCTGCCAGTTTTCGGACCATAATATTAGTCATCTTCCACTTTGAAGAAATGTATTAAAAATTAATTACTGGTTCACTAAGTTTGTATTCTACAAACCCTTGAAAAAAAGTTTATCGGCACATGGGGATTTATTTTGTTTTAATCATTTATGTAATATCACTGACTGTGATATTTAGTAACTAATTTTCCTCAGGTCCACTATAATTAATTACTGGGATATAGTTTGTCTTATTGGGTGAAGACTGAATGGAAATAGTTTTTAAATGTAACGCACGTCTCTCTCATTATCAATAAGTTGTCCAGAGTTAGTTTCCATTGGAACTAATTTTTCTAATCTTTGTTCTATATATACTACCAAAAACATTTTGGAGTTGTCTTTTATTCCTTTCCTACTTTAATTTCATAGTCACGTTCAGCTTTCTTTCATTAATATGAATATATTGGTTCACGAGGTAACACTGTCCTCTACTGATACGACTATAAATGTTTTTCTTCTCTAAAATCTATTGTCTAATTCCTTGTCAAAAGACACTTGTCCTGTTTCTTGACGAACCACCACCACCACTACTTGAGAGGCTGCAAGATTTCTAATTTGGATTTTGTGTGTGTGTGTGTGTGTAGTCTCTAAATATATACCATTCACGAGCCTATGAGCTTGTGTTGAGCATAAGAATATTAAAGGATATTGGAAATATTTCGGTCCTAGGACCTTGGTCACTCCAAATGTACATACAGCCAGGTAGACGTGTGTACGTTTAGAGTGACCAATGTCTAAGGGCCAAATGATTTCCAGAAAAATGTTCTTGTGTTCACATTTTCGGTCTTTTCAAAATCCAGTTTTATCACATACAATTTTCACAGTATGAATAGATTAGTACTACTGTAGATGCATTGACTCATGATAGGCAGGTCCTTCTCACACCCAACTATATCTACTCACATTCAACCATTTCTGCTCCATACCCAATCAGTCACTCTTCCCTCTCACACTCAATCATTCACTCTCCCCTCTCTTCCCTCTCACACTCAATCATTCACTCTCCCCTCCCTTCCCTCTCACACTCAATCATTCACTCTCCCTCCTTCCCTCTACACTCAATCATTCACTTCCCTCCCTTCCCTCTCACACTCAATCATTCCTCTCCCCTCCTTCCCTCTCACACTCAATCATTCACTCTCCCCTCCCTTCCCTCTCACACTCAATCATTCACTCTCCCCTCCCTTCCCTCTCACACTCAATCATTCACTCTCCCCTCTCTTCCCTCTCACACTCAATCATTCACTCTCCCTCTCTTCCCTCTCACTCAATCATTCACTCTCCCCTCTCTTCCCTCTCACACTCAATCATTCACTCTCCCCTCCCTTCCCTCTCACACTCAATCATTCACTCTCCCCTCCCTTCCCTCTCACACTCAATCATTCACTCTCCCCTCCCTTCCCTCTCACACTCAATCATTCACTCTCCCTCCCTTCCTCTCACACTCAATCATTCCTCTCCCTAGGGCCCTTCCTCTCACACTCAATCATTCACTCTCCCTCCCTTCCCTCTCACACTCAATCATTCACTCTCCCCTCCCTTCCTCTCACCTCAATCATTCACTCTCCCTCCCTTCCCTCCTCACACTCAATCATTCACTCCCTCCCTTCCCTCTCACACTCAATCATTCACTCTCCCTCTCTTCCCTCTCACACTCAATCATTCACTCTCCCCTCCCTTCCCTCTCACACTCAATCATTCACTCTCCCCTCCCTTCCCTCTCACACTCAATCATTCACTCTCCCTCCCTTCCCTCTCACACTTAATCATTCACTCTCCCCTTTCCTCTCACACTCAATCATTCACTCTCCCCTCCTTCCCTCTCACACTCAATCATTCACTCTCCCTCCTTCCCTCTCACACTCAATCATTCACTCTCCCCTCCTTCCCTCTCACACTCGATCATTCACTCTCCCCTCCCTTCCCTCTACACTCAATCATTCTCTCTCCCTCCCTTCCCTCTCACACTCAATCATTCACTCTCCCCTCCCTTCCCTCTCACACTCAATCATTCACTCTCCCCTCCCTTCCCTCTCACACTCAATCATTCACTCTCCCCTCCCTTCCCTCTCACACTCAATCATTCCTGTTTCCACGTTGACTGTTGCGAGTATGGAAGGTTATAACGTGTTTAACATGAATTTGAGCAGGTGTAGTGAACTAGGTCAAGAGTCATGGTGACTGTGAAGGTTGTGAGTGTGACTGATGTGGTATTCTGTGAGATCACCATCACTCACACTGTCATGTTCTGTGAGATCACCACCATCACTCACCACTGATGATCAGTCGACCTATAAATCCTGCTCATCACACTCCTGCAGGTCGGCCTCGTAAGTCAACTCGTGATAATTCAAAAACAGTTTCAACAGAAGATTAAAACCTTCCTTGTTGCTGCAATATACCATTAACAGCTGTCGGACAAGAATGTTGAAGCTAGGTCAAGCATCAGGATGCAGCTGCAATGTGCAACACCGTCCTCACATTCCTAAGATTCTTACTCATATTAGTTGCAATTTCAATAGACATATATGAAGTAATAAGTCAGATTACGATATATTTTATAGCATCATTATTAGAACGTCTTATTTTTGTATATAGCATTTTGTAATGTGTCGACTAACGCCTCCTTCCTTCCACTACAGATTTATACGCTCTCAAAGTTATTCTATTTTGTTCCATCCTTTCTAAATGTCCGAACCACCTCAACAACCCCTCCTCAGCCCTCTGGATAATACTTTTAGTAACCCCCCCATATATGAGGTCTTCAAAAGGCATTAAGGAGTAAATAAAGAAGACTTCTTAGTGCCTTCAACGGGATAACAAGAAGCCACAGTTACAAATTGAGGGAAATGTGGAGCGGAAAGGATAATAAGAAATTGTTCTTAAATAGAGCGGTTGACCAGTGGAATGTCTTAAGATTAGTAGGTGATGTAACCACTGAAAGTTATGATGGCGGACTTACAAGTAGGTGATTAAATATAAACAATTATAAACAAAGGCGCACTCAAGCGCGCGCGCGCGCACACACACACACATATACATACACACATACACACACACACACAATGAATGGGATCCTGGTCCCACTAAACAGTTTCCTCTTCGTCCGCAGGGAGACTTGTTTCCTGAGAAACAAATCACCATCGCCGCCACTGTCGTCGTCTGCTCAGACATTTTAAACAACGTTTATGTTCCTTCACGTAACAGGTGAGTGTCTTAAAGCGCAGTAAAACGTCAAGATGGTATACCTGTCCGTCTGCCAGCTCATCCCCCAAAGAGAACCATAATTTAATACCGTGGATAAAACAACGTTACTACTTTATATATATATATATATATATATATATATATATATATATATATATATATATATATATATATATAAACACAGTGTGTAATTGGTACATTACGAAATCGCCGGCCACACTTTCTCATTCACTTTGAGAGGTTGCATATATACACACAAATGTGAGTCCAGGAGAAAGGAGTCAGTAAGAACGAGGTTTTAGCATTCACATGATCAGGGTAGATTGTGTGCTTGATAGTGAACACCTAACATTTCACTCTTAACCATTTCCTTTCTATTGTGGGGAATTTTTTGCCCACACACTCTCTCACACACACACACATACACACACACACACACACACACACACATAGTCGTATTTTGACTCTTGCAAGTATAGTAATAAGAAGAAGAAGAAGAAAAGATGAAAAAAAGAATTCGGGCACATTTGCTTTTCCACAGGTAGGCCTAGTGCATCAAAAATATCCCCAAACTCGCGCCAACGTAGGCTACTTATTAATTACTTTATGGTGATGGTGGTTTGTTTGTCAGGAGAAATAAGAATATTTCTGCTGACGCGGGAGTTAGGTCTACCACGTCCCGGTCCATGGTGATTTTGGTCATGTGATGGAAACTTTCCCTTGGTGTACCGGTCCATCCTGTAAGAGATCGGATCGCAAGACTTCATAGTTGATTTTCCATTAAATTTGAAAAACAAAGGTACATTACACAGTAGCTTTCTTCACGTCAGAATCCTGTGCACCTTTGGTCGGTGGAGCGGAGCACTTCTGCAGGGTGCGCTGAAGCAGTGAACATCGCACACATCGCTTCAGTTCATTATACTCTCCGTCACTTTTTTAAACCAGCTGTACCTGTCTTTAAAGCAGTTCCCGTGCAGCAACATACCCTCAGCCTTCTGCTTCACCCACGCAGCTGTCTCTCAGCTTCCTGTTCAAACACTGCCTCGCCTTGCCACTGCGGCTGCCTCTTATGTCTGAAACCTCTCCGGGCAAGATGACTTAAGATTTATTCAAGCTAAACGTAGGTATTTACTCAGACTGCTGTTAAAGTCTACACTCTTGTCCCATTAAAATCGTAAGCTATCTATTATCTATTTTAGAGTACTGGCAGATAGACACACAGCCTCATGCCAGGTAGACCTACTCAACATCAGTGCTGTTATTATTGTTAGCTAAAATTTCAACTATGTCAAAAAGTTTTGTCAATGAATAAACAGGAAGATGGTAAGGAGTCTCAAATTGTGGTAATAAACAGGAAGATGGTAAGGAGTCTCAAATTGTGGTAATAAACAGGAAGATGGTAAGGAGTCTCAAATTGTGGTAATAAACAGGAAGATGGTAAGGAGTCTCAAATTGTGGTAATAAACAGGAAGATGGTAAGGAGTCTCAAATTGTAGTAATAAACAGGAAGATGGTAAGGAGTCTCAAATTGTGGTAATAAACAGGAAGATGGTAAGGAGTCTCAAATTGTGGTAATAAACAGGAAGATGGTAAGGAGTCTCAAATTGTGGTAATAAACAGGAAGATGGTAAGGAGTCTCAAATTGTGGTCCCCAGATGGACAGGTCCAGTGGATCTGTCAATCTAGGGACCATGGTACAAGCCTCCCGTAAATTGTTATATATATATATGTCAAACAGGTTTGCTAAAAGATTATACACATTTTAGTTACCTTTGCACTATTTGTTTTTTAGGGTCTTTCCTAATTCTGACCTGCTGATAGATGTATATTTTTAACAGCTTCTGCAAGCATTCCACCACTGTGGGACCATTACTGAGTGACCTTTACTGTAAGACCGCTACTGTGTGACCTCTGCTATGAGGACACTACTGTGTGATCTCTACTGTGAGACCACTACTCTGTAACCTCTTCTGTGAGACCACTACTGCGGGACCACTATTCGCTGACCTTGAAACTCTCAAAACAACACCGAGACGAAAATCACGAGACTTGATGCTGAGATAAGACTGTATGACTGATCCATAACAGTCCAAGACCGTTCGAAGCAGTACGTGAGCGGGCGGGCGGGCTGGCGAGCGGCGGGCTGACGATTTACTATGACCTTGAGCGAGATCGTAAGTGGAGTAGTATATGGGCGGGGCATCAGGAGCAGCCGGGCGGTGGAGAGTGAAAGTGGCGTCTGGTGGATAGTTGCCGCCAGCGCTGGTGAACTCTACATACTCTCGTGGACTGTGCCACCGACCAGACCTGAGGAGCCACGCTGCTACTCGCAGTGCCGCGCCGGAACTAGTCAGTCATCCTGCCCACTGGCACCACTACCACCGTCCGGTCCTCATTCCGCCGGCTGGCACCGCTGTCAGTCGTTCGTGAGCCTACTCCTCGGTACGGCTATTAGCCGTTCGTCAACCCGTTTTTTTTCCCGATATCAGCCGTTCGTGAACCCGCTCCTTGGTATCGCTATCAGCCGTTCGATACCCGATACACAAACCAGAGTAACGTATTTAATACGTTTCCATCGCTGCACATCCTCAGCTACGACAATCATCTGAGTGAATCTTCCACTCTTCCACTAGTGACACTGTAAATAATACACTCAAATTTTACCACAACAAGATTTCAAATCGAGCAAATCTGCTCTTAGATATAATTTATATTAACCATCTCTGTTTTTAATGTGACTCATGAAAGTGCCGAAATTTTAAAGTGTCGGGATTTAAAAAAAGGATATATGTGGTGTTCAGTGAGGATAAAGTGGACTAGAGAATATTGATCCATTCCTGGAGAAAGTGTACAGTGCGCTGGTGATTTCAACAGGTTTTGGATACCTATCTTTAAGGTAAGAGAGCCGTGTTACTTAGCAATAAAAGAACCATACTTTCATTACTTGTTTGGGATTTTGAATGTACTCACCTATTTGTGTGTGTGTGTGTGTGTGTGTGTGTGTATGTGTGTGTGTGTGTTTACTTACCGTTTTGTGTTTGCGGGGGATGAGACTTAGCTCCTGACCCCACCTCCTACACTACTCTGATGCGCATCACTGAATTTTGACCTCTTGATCCTTATTATATCTAATCTTGAAGCTGTGTTTTGCATTTTCTTCCAAAACAGGCCTGTTTCATCACAATTAAACACTTGTTGGGGTTCGAATTTTTCAGTGTCTACGAACCCCTTGAATTCCTGCACAAATTTTTCAGCTGCATGTTTGTCTGAGCTGGCTGCCTCAGACAAATGTAAGAGAGAGTATTTAAACTAAGGCTGGAAATAAGAATAAGCAGTCAATCAGTTGGAGATAGATCAGAGACATGGAAATCAAACGTTCTAAACAAGCAGCTTATGCTCAACAGATCTGAGTTTGCCTCCCCCACTTCCTCATCCAGGTCATTCCACTTTTCAACCAGTGTGAAGCTAAAGAAATACTTCCTTACATCCATGTAGCTCATCTGTGTCTTCAACTTCCACCTGTGTCAACTTGGTCTTGTTCCTCTTATTAATTCAGTCTGTCTCTTGCCTCGCTATCAATTCCTCTTAGGATTTTTTTATGTCGTAATCATATCCTGCTTTATCCTTCTCTCCGCCAAGGTCATCAAGTTCAGTTCCTTCAACCTCTCATCATAGTGCATTCCCCTCAGTTCTGGTATTAGTCTGGTTGCAAACCTTTGAACATTTTCAAGCTTCTGCATTTGCTTGACCAGACGTGGGCTCCATGCTGGGGCTGGGTACTCATTGATTAAGCTAATGTATGTCGTTCCGAAGAATTCTTTGTCATGCTTATGAATGCTGTTCTGAGATTTTGTAATATTACCTATGCCTTTACAGCTTCTCACTTCCCATGCTGTACTCCGTGTCCGGTCTGCCCTCTCCGCCATTTTGCATTGGATCGTATTGAACTCGAAATTGCAAATAGCTTTTCTTAGTTTTCTGTGGTCTCTCCAGAGCTTATCACTGTCCTCTTCTGTTCTTACTATTTTCATTAGTTTTAAATCATCAGCAAATAGTGATACATAGGACTCAATCCCCTCTGGTAGGTCATTCACGTATAGTAGAAACGGTAGTGGTTCTAACACTGATCCTTGAGGAACCCCGCTTGTTACTTTCTCCCATTTTGATGTCTGAACCCTGTGTGTTTGTGTGACTCGACCCCTGCAACCACAACTAGGCGAGTACAACTAGGTTAGTGTACACACACACACACACATATACAGTGCCTCGTTACCTCCCACAAAATCATCCTACCACAAAAAAAAATCTTAATTTTTTAGTGAACAATTTGTTTGCTTTACAAATCAAAGTGAAGCTGCAGGAAGCTGGCAAGGTCGTTCTTACTGCTGACTGCTGAGACAGTGTTGTTCTTACTGCTGACTGCTGAGAGTGTTGGTCTTACTGCTGACTGCTGAGACAGTGTTGTTCTTACTGCTGACTGCTGAGAGTGTTGTTCTTACTGCTGACTGCTGAGACAGTGTTGTTCTTACTGCTGACTGCTGAGACAGTGTTGTTCTTACTGCTGACTGCTGAGACAGTGTTGTTCTTACTGTTGACTGCTGAGACAGTGTTGTTCTTACTGCTGACTGCTGAGACAGTGTTGTTCTTACTGCTGACTGCTGAGACAGTGTTGTTCTTACTGCTGACTGCTGAGACAGTGTTGTTCTTACTGTTGACTGCTGAGACAGTGTTGTTCTTACTGCTGACTGCTGAGACAGTGTTGTTCTTACTGCTGACTGCTGAGACAGTGTTGTTCTTGCTGCTGACTCCTGATATGCTGTTGTACTTAGTACTAACTGCTAATTCACTGTTATCCTTACTGCTGATTCAGTGTGCTTCTGCGCACGTGCTACTTACGTATTTGCTGATTTGTGTGCACGACAACTTACGTGCATTTACACGCACGCACGCGCAAATAAGCGTGTGTATTAGTATCACACGCGTGAGGTGTGTGTGTGTGTGTTGGTGCTCGCTCGCGCTTACTTTCATCCCCATATTAGGCTAAGTTCCACTTTTTTTTTGTCCACTTGTCGTGTGTGGAGTGCGTGTGGAGGTGTATTGAGGACGAGAATGCCATTAATCGAAATGACGTCTCAGAAATCCTATTTAAGTGAGGATAATGTTTTGCTCTCCTTTATATGGACCGTTGAAATCTGATGTTGAATTCTTAGATGGGTCAGTGAGTATAATTCTTAGATGACGCGATGTGTGTGTTTTTGTATATATATATATATATATATATATATATATATATATATATATATATATATATATATATATATATATTATGAATTCATTACAGTCAGTGGAGTGGGATGGGAGCACCTCTAGTGTTCTCACCCAAAGACAGGTGGATAGTCTCTAGAATTAAGGGGGTATTATAGCAGTACCAGAATCTCTATGCTCATTCATCCAAAGCGGCGTTGAACACAATACCTAAAGAGGGAAGGCTGCTAATTCTTTCTTATGGTTCAAAAGACATGAAGCACTATAAGAGGCCACGAGACATTGAAAAATCTAGAGATGAAGACACTCAAAAGCCACGAGAGATACATAAAAGCCACGAGAGATGCATAAAAGCCACGAGAGATGCATAAAAGCCACGAGAGATGCATAAAAGCCACGAGAGATGCATAAAAGCCACGAGAGATGCATAAAAGCCACGAGAGATGCATAAAAGCCACGAGAGATGCATAAAAGCCACGAGAGATACATAAAAGCCACGAGAGATACATAAAAGCCACGAGAGATACATAAAAGCCACGAGAGATACATAAAAGCCACGAGAGATACATAAAAGCCACGAGAGATACATAAAAGCCACGAGAGATACATAAAAGCCACGAGAGATACATAAAAGCCACGAGAGATACATAAAAGCCACGAGAGATACATAAAAGCCACGAGAGATACATAAAAGCCACGAGAGATACATAAAAGCCACGAGAAGAATACATAAAAGCCACGAGAGATACATAAAAGCCACGAGAGATACATAAAAGCCACGAGAGATACATAAAAGCCACGAGAGATACATAAAAGTCACGAGAGATACATAAAAGTCACGAGAGATACATAAAAGCCACGAGAGATACATAAAAGCCACGAGAGATACATAAAAGCCACGAGAGAGACATAAAAGCCACGAGAGAGACATAAAAGCCACGAGAGAGACATAAAAGCCACGAGAGAGACATAAAAGCCACGAGAGAGACATAAAAGCCACGAGAGAGACATAAAAGCCACGAGAGAGACATAAAAGCCACGAGAGAGACATAAAAGCCACGAGAGAGACATAAAAGCCACGAGAGACTAAAGCACGGGACATAAAAGCCACGTAAGAGAGAGACATAAAAGCCACGAGAGAACATAAAAGCCACGAGAGATACATAAAAGCCACGAGATACATAAAGCCACGAGATACATAAAAGCCACGAGAGATACATAATAAAGCCACGAGGATGCATACAGATAAAAGCCACGAGAGATACATAAAAGCCACGAGAGATACATAAAAGCCACGAGAGATACATAAAAGCCACGAGAGATACATAAAAGCCACGAGAGATACATAAAAGCCACGAGAGATACATAAAAGCCACGAGAGATACATAAAAGCCACGAGAGATACATAAAAGCCACGAGAGATACATAAAAGCCACGAGAGATACATAAAAGCCACGAGAGATACATAAAAGCCACGAGAGATACATAAAAGCCACGAGAGATACATAAGACATTAGAGATACACCAATGCATCGAAGATACATAAAAGCAAGAAACAAAAGACATTAGAGATCACAGATGGGCAGATACAGGCAGACGCAAATTAAACGAGAAGAAACACAGATGGGTATCACACTGTCACTTTAATAATGAAGAAACACCACTGGGTTTTATCTACATCCTTTGTCACTTCCGAGACAGGTGACAGCAGAGCTCTCTCACTTCCGAGACAGGTGACAGCAGAGCTCTCTCACTTCCGAGACAGGTGACAGCAGAGCTCTCTCACTTCCGAGACAGGTGACAGCAGAGCTCTGTCACTTTCAAGAAGGTGAACAGTTTCTTCGGCGGTGTTCACGGCAGACACAAAACTACTGGTTCACTTTCATGGTTACTGAGGATATTGATTCATTTTCAGTGACCATGCTCTGCAGGGTAAGATGAATAGGCGAGTAATTGGTGAAGAGTGGATACCACGAGCATAAGTCTATTTCCGTTCAAATAGATTGTTACCTTACACATTAGTGGGCTTGGAGAGTAGATGAGAACCAATGAGGTATAAACCATTGGTATTGTGAGGTGAGACTCTAAAACCACTGTGATACACAGAGCAAGACACAACTCTGCTCTGTAAATGCTGAGTGGCCCTAATAATTGTCCCTGCAGTACGCTATCTGGAAAGACAACTGCATTCCCTACCCCACCTGAGGATTTACAATCACACTGCTGTACCATGAGATTGTAACTGGAAGTGCTCAGGGAAGAGTGAGTGTAAGTTTTCAGCGGATATATTGACCTTGAGGGAGAGGGGAAGGATCAAACGTGAGTCGCTGCAACTTGGTAAGGAGGGAAGGTAGAAGACGACGGTTGTGGGTGGCATCCTGATGCTGGGTTTTGAAATCAGCTGATATATAATAATAGCTCTTAGCTTGTAAATGAACTGAGTTAGGAGAGGATGAGGAAGTAAACGTGCAAGGGAAGGGTAGAAGCAGGTAAATTAGGAGGGCTTTATTGCCATATACATCACATACAAAAATTAGTTCGTATACCAGTTAAATATTTTTTGTGCTTGTTTCTGTAAGACTGTGTGCGCGTGTACGTGTGTGTGCGTGTACGTGTGTGTGTGTGTGTGTGTGTGTGTGTGTGTGTGTGTGTGTGTGTGTGTGTGTGTGTGTGTGTGCTCTCTCCTGGTCCTTAAGAGAGCTCAGGTGACCCCTGGTGACCCAGGGTGACTCCGGGTGACCCTTGGTGAGCCTGCTTCAGCTGTTTGACATCAGTGGCGTGTTTACTGCTCCCTGGAATTATTACCAGCACATACTGTGAGTTGTTATTGTTTCTGTTGCTGCTGCTGCTGTTGTTGCTACTGTTGCTGCTGTTACTGTTGCTGTTGTTGCTACTGCTGCTGCTGCTGTTGCTGCTGCTGCTGCTGTTGCTGCTGCTGCTGCTGCTGCTGTTGTTGCTGCTGCTGCTGTTGCTGCTGTTGTTGCTGCTGTTGCTGTTGCTACTGCTGTTGTTGCTGCTGTTGCTACTGCTGTTGTTGCTGCTGTTGTTCCTACTGTTGCTGCTGCTGTTGCTACTGCTGTTGTTGCTGCTGTTGTTCCTACTGTTGCTGCTGCTGCTGTTGCTACTGCTGTTGTTGCTATCCTCCCCTGCTTTCTCTTCCTCCTCTTCTTATCTTATAATAGATTTCCGATCTGTTTCCCTTAAATTAAATAGCAGGTGAAGTCTTGCTGTGTCCTTGTTGTGTCCTCGTCGTGTCCTCGTCGTGTCCTTGTTGTGTTCTCGTGTATTCATCGTGTCCTCGTCGTGTCCTTGTTGTGTTCTCGTGTATTCATCGTGTCCTCGTCGTGTCCTCGTCGTGTCCTTGTTGTGTTCTCGTGTATTCATCGTGTCCTTGTTGTGTCCTCGTGTATTCATCGTGTCCTTGTTGTGTCCTCGTCGTGTCCTTGTTGTGTCCTCGTCGTGTCCTTGTTGTGTCCTCGTTGTGTCCTCGTCGTGTCCTTGTTGTGTCCTCGTTGTGTCCTCGTCGTGTCCTTGTGTCCTTGTTGTGTCCTTGTTGTGTCCTCGTTGTGTCCTCGTTGTGTCCTCGTGTATTCATCGTGTCCTTGTTGTGTCCTCGTCGTGTCCTTGTTGTGTCCTCGTCGTGTCCTTGTTGTGTCCTCGTCGTGTCCTTGTTGTGTCCTCGTCGTGTCCTTGTTGTGTCCTCGTCGTGTCCTTGTTGTGTCCTCGTCGTGTCCTTGTGTCCTCGTCGTGTCCTTGCTGTGTCCTCGTTGTGTCCTCGTCGTGTCCTTGTGTCCTCGTGTATTCATCGTGTCCTTGTTGTGTCCTCGTGTATTCATCGTGTCCTTGTTGTGTCCTCGTGTATTCATCGTGTCCTTGTTGTGTCCTCGTGTATTCATCGTGTCCTTGTGTCCTCGTCGTGTCCTTGTTGTGTCCTCGTCGTATTCATCGTGTCCTTGTTGTGTCCTCGTCGTATTCATCGTGTCCTTGTTGTGTCCTCGTGTATTCATCGTGTCCTCGTAGTGTCCTTGTGTCCTCGTAGTGTCCTTGTTGTGTCCTCGTGTATTCATCGTGTCCTTGTGTCCTTGTTGTGTCCTCGTCGTGTCCTTGTTGTCCTCGTCGTGTCCTTGTGTCCTCGTAGTGTCCTTGTTGTGTCCTCGTGTATTCATCGTGTCCTTGTGTCCTCGTGTCCTTGTTGTGTCCTCGTCGTGTCCTTGTGTCCTCGTTGTGTCCTCATCGTGTCCTTGTTGTGTCCTCGTCGTGTCCTTGTGTCCTCGTGTATTCATCGTGTCCTCGTCGTGTCCTTGTTGTGTCCTCGTGTATTCATCGTGTCCTTGTTGTGTCCTCGTCATGTCCTCTCACTGATGCTGGGTGATGACTGATACTGGTACTGGGTGATGACTGATGCTGGTACTGGGTGATGACTGATACTGGTACTGGGTGATGACTGATACTGGTACTGGGTGATGACTGATGCTGGTACTTGATGATTGATGCTGGTACTGGGTGATGACTGATGCTAGTACTGGGTGATGATTGATGCTGGTACTGGGAGATGACTGATGCTGGTACTGGGTGATGATTGATGCTGGTACTGGGTGATGACTGATGCTGGGTGATGACTGATACTGGTACTGGGTGATGACTGATGCTGGTACTGGGTGATGACTGATGCTGGTACTGGGGGATGATTGATGCTGGTACTGGGTGATGACTGATGCTGGGTGACTGGTACTGGGTGATTGATGCTGGGTGATGACTGATGCTTGGTGATTGATGCTGTGCTGGGTGATTGATGCTGGGTGATGACTGATGCTGTGCTGGATGATTGATGCTGGGTGATTGATGCTGGGTGATGACTGATGCTTGGTGATTGATGCTGTGCTGGGTGATTGATGCTGGGTGATGACTGATGCTGTGCTGGATGATTGATGCTGGGTGATGACTGATGCCGGTACTGGATGATGACTGATGCTGGTACTGGGTGATGACTGATACTGGGTGACTGATGCTGGGTGACTGATGCTGGTACTGGGTGATGATTGATGCTGGTACTAGGTGATGACTGATGCTGGGTGATGACTGGTACTGGGTGATGACTGATGCTGGTACTGGGTGATGACTGATGCTGGTACTGGGGGATGATTGATGCTGGTACTGGGTGATGACTGATGCTGGGTGACTGGTACTGGGTGATTGATGCTGGGTGATGACTGATGCCGGTACTGGATGATGACTGATGCTGGTACTGGGTGATGACTGATACTGGGTGACTGATGCTGGGTGACTGATGCTGGTACTGGGTGATGATTGATGCTGGTACTGGGTGATGACTGATGCTGGGTGATGACTGGTACTGGGTGATGACTGATGCTGGTACTGGGTGATGACTGATGCTGGTACTGGGGGATGATTGATGCTGGTACTGGGTGATGACTGATGCTGGGTGACTGGTACTGGGTGATTGATGCTGTGCTGGGTGATTGATGCTGGGTGATGACTGATGCTGGTACTAGGTGATGACTGATGCTGGTACTGGGTGATTGATGCTGGGTTATGACTGGTGCTGTGCTGGGTGACTGATGCTGGTGCTGGGAGAGGACTGATGCTGGGTGATGACTGGTGTTGGTGTGTGTGTGTGTGTGTATGCTGTGTCGAGTCACAGCTCCTGGCCCCGCACCTACCTTTCCCCCAGGTGATCCACAAACCGTACTGGTTTAACACTTCCTACGATTTCCATAAAATTAATAATAAGAATAATAAGCGTCATAAAACAATATAATGTGGAAATAACAAAAACATAAACAACAAAATAACCACAACAACAACAGGATCAACAACAACAACAACAACAACAAAAACTTTCTCTAATCCCACTAGACATTTAAAGATGAGAGATAATCTCACTACAGATGGTAAAGTCTTCTCATCTCTCTCTTCCTGTCTTTCCCTTTTTTTCAATTCCCTTCCCTCCCTTATCTCCCTCCTCTCCCTCCCCTCCCTCCCTTCCTCCCCTACCCCTTCCTCTTCCCCTGACTCTTAAATAAAACTAGTCTCTCCCTCTTGGCTTTCCCTCATTACTTTCCCCTCTCGTTGCTTTCCCCCTCACATTACTTTCCCTTTCATTACTTATCCCTCTCACTGCTTTCCCTCTTGTTACCTTCCCTCTCATTACTCTCCTTCTCATTATTGTCCATCTCATTGTTTTCCTTCTCATTACTTTCCATCTTATTTCTTTCCCTCTCATTTCTTTCACATTAATTTCCCTCTCATTACTTTCACATTAATTTCCCCTCTTATTAATTTCTATCATTAATTTCCCCTCTCATTAATTTCCCTTCTAATTAATTTCAACCTCTTAATTTCCCCTCTCATTACTTTCCCCTCTCATTAATTTCCCCCCTCATTAATTTCCCCTCTCATTAATTTCCCCTCTCATTAAATTCTCTCATTATGAGTTTTAATTTTATATTTTTACGTCACTTGGAGACGTTCATGTGTGTGTGTGTGTGTGTGTGTTCAGCTACATGTGTGGTTGCAGGGGTCGAGTCACATCTCCTGGCCCCGCCTCTTCACTTTTCGCTACTAGGTCCACTCTCTCCCGGCTTCAAGAACTTTATCGTACCTCTTGGTAAAGCTGTGTGTGTGGACCCCACCACTCCCACGCCACTCTCCAGAGTGTTCCACTTCCTGACAACTCTGAAGCTGAAAAAATACTTCCTAACATCAATATGACGCATCTGAGTTTTCAAGTCCGGTTATTTCTGATGTTGCTGCTTCTCATAGTCATTAAATATTGTCTTCCAAAGACAATACAACAGTGAGGGAAGACAATACAACAGTGAGGGAAGACAATACAACAGTGAGGGAAGACAATACAACAGTGAGGGAAGACAATACAACAGTGAGGGAAGACAATACAACAGTGAGGGAAGACGATACAACAGTGAGGGAAGACAATACAACAGTGAGGGAAGACAATACAACAGTGAGGGAAGACAATACAACAGTGAGGGAAGACAATACAACAGTGAGGGAAGACAATACAACAGTGAGGGAAAACAATACAACAGTGAGGGAAGACAATACAACAGTGAGGGAAGACAATACAACAGTGAGGGAAGACAATACAACAGTGAGGGAAGACAATACAACAGTGAGGGAAGACAATACAACAGTGAGGGAAGACAATACAACAGTGAGGGAAGACAATACAACAGTGAGGGAAGACAACATACCCTGTGGTAGTAGTGAATGTGTGTCAGGTAGAGGAAAAAGAACAGCAGGAGGCGCTACGGGTCTTCACCTCCACCTGTGAGGCACCAGGTCGTATTCTCCAGATCTTATTCTGAAGGTCGTATTCTCCAGGTCGTACTCTCCAGGTCTTATTCTGTAAGTCGTATTCCCCAGGTCGTACTCCCCAGGTCGTATCCTGCACGTCGTACTCTCCAGGTCTTATTCTACAGGTTATCACAACAACACAACTAAGCGTTAAACCTGTAAGGGTCACTCATTGCTTCAGCTTTGGGTGTGCTAAAAGGTGTAACATGCCAGATCAGCGACCAGCCAGATCAGCGACCAGCCAGATCAGCGACCAGCCAGATCAGCGACCAGCCAGATCAGAGACCAGCCAGATCAGAGACCAGCCAGATCAGAGACCAGCCAGATCAGAGACCAGCCAGATCAGAGACCAGCCAGATCAGAGACCAGCCAGATCAGAGACCAGCCAGATCAGAGACCAGCCAGATCAGCCACCAGCCAGATCAGACACCAGCCAGATCAGACACCAGCCAGATCAGACACCAGCCTGAGTCAAGAACATAACAGAGGTAAAGGTCTTGTTTTTACTTTTTCGAGAACTTAGCCATGCTTGGAAACCAGGAAGTTGTTGAACTTTGCCTCTATACTCTTAGATTCTTTCACAGGCATTACATTGACCTTAACAAGAGGCGAGATATTAGTTGGTTGATCACGTTTAAAACCCGTTGACTGGACGAGGGACACTAAGGCTGACCCTTCATAATAATAATAATCTTAATTTCTACAAGTACATGTACGAGGTATACAGACCATAGCTGACATCAGTGACATACTACTATATAGAAAGTCCCTTGTTATGTAGAGCATTTCGGACAAGTTAGGTCAATTTTGTCAACAGGATGCGACCCACACCAGGTACCTATTTTACTAATAGAGGAACATGGACAGCAGGTGTCTTAAGGAAACACGTCCTAATGTTTCCACCCGTACTGGGGATCGAACTACGGACTTCAGTGTGTGAGCTGAGTGCGCTAGCAATCGAGATACGGGTCGAGCTACCAGTCAAGGTGGTGTACATGATTGAAATAAGCTATATATTATTTTTATATATATATATACACACCCTTCTTTTCAAGAGACATGAATGAGAATATCTCTCTGATTAGCACAAGAGTGAGAACAACAATAGTCGGCGATATAGCAACACACTTGTGTTGCGTATTTACCGCAGTTAGAAGCAGTTTTGTTCATAATTTTTAAGTGTTTCTAGAAAAACAAACACGAGGCAAGTTTTCATTTATCTTTACTTGCAAGGCAGTTGAGGTACCCAGGGAGCTGCTGGTACCCGGGTATCATTGTCGACTCAGAGAGATGGTAATCCATTAAACCTGTTTGCATAGTTTTTAGGAGAAAGTTGCTAAATGAGGAGCTTATATTCCAGAGACTGTGTGTGTGTTGTGTGTGTGTTGTGTGGTGTGTGTGTTGTGTGTGTGTTGTGTGTGTGTTGTGTGTGTGTTGTGTGTGTGTGTTGTGTGTGTTGTGTGTGTTGTGTGTGTTGTGTGTGTGTTGTGTGTGTGTGTGTTGTGTGTGTGTTGTGTGTGTGTTGTGTGGTGTGTGTGTTGTGTGTGTGTTGTGTGTGTGTTGTGTGTGTGTTGTGTGTGTGTTGTGTGTGTGTTGTGTTGTGTGTGTTGTGTGTGTGTTGTGTGTGTGTTGTGTTGTGTGTGTTGTGTGTGTTGTGTGTGTGTTGTGTGTGTGTGTTGTGTGTGTTGTGTGTGTTGTGTGTGTTGTGTGTGTGTGGTGTTGTGTTGTGTTTGTGTGTGTGTTGTGTGTGTGTGTTTTGTGTGTGTGTGTTGTGTGTGTGTGTGTGTGTTGTGTGTGTGTGTGTGTGTTGTGTGTGTTGTTGTGTGTGTGTGTGTGTGTTGTGTGTGTGTTGTGTGTGTTGTGTGTGTGTTGTGTGTGTGTTGTGTGTGTGTTGTGTGTGTGTTGTGTGTGTGTTGTGTGTGTGTTTGGTTGGTTGGTTGTGTGGGCGTTTTGGATGAAAGTGAAGGATATTCTGTTTTTCTGCTGCTATCTTATTCTGTATGATTACACAGTGTAAACAAAAGCCAGATATGTTTCACTGTCATATTCAATCACGCAAGACGGGACTCATACAAGGTCTTGAAATCGGTTAGACTGAGATGGGAGATTTCAGTGGAGGATCGAAGATATCGTCAAGTATTCCAGAAAAAGGTTCATGAAAACGCACAGGTACCTATATTTATCACTAGGTGAGAAGAGTTAGCCGAGGCCAAGTACATACCCATACGTTTCACCGGCTTGAGGTACGAACCTGGAATGTTTCTGCTGTGTGTCGTGCTATCTCGTAAATAGCGTCACCTTAAAACCTGAATCTTAGAGGTGAAGCGGGAGGAAAAAAAGAAAAACATGACTTTGCGTGGACAGGGTGAATGAGACGACCATACCAGTGAGACCAAAGATCGAGTCAACCAACATTCCTTTTATATTCGTCTCCGAGGTTGTGGATTCTCAAAATATTACCAGAGGAAGACTAAGACTTTATGCTGGACTTGAACCTTAACTCAGAGAGCATTAAAGCAAGCACGTTACCAATGCACCAACTTATTACTGAAGATCCCAGCAGATCCTAGATAACGCTAAATTCTCTCTTTCTGACAGACTTAATGTTTTTTCTGCCATGTCAGAGATCACAGTCATCCTGTTAACTGGTCCTCTACTAAAACTGTCTACCCTTCTCCTAGCCTTCACAGACGTTGTCTTCCTGAATCATCTCTTATAAACAACTTTCTTAACACGAATTTTTGTCCTGGCTTTCTTTCATTAGGGTGACTGCCTTTCTCTATACATTGTCCAATGTTCTAATCTTCAGAACAATCGTGACTTGACCTAACCTTGGCCTCCTACTCCTCCTCTTTCCTCTTGACCTGTCTTCTGCATTTCTTTTACCTTTATTGTCTTGTGATTTTCTTCTTTCTTCCTTTTCATTCCTTGAGCCAGTAGGCCTACTGCAGTGCTTATTACCCTTAAAATTAAAATATTTTGACTTAAAATCCATAATTTTGCAGTCAGAATACCAAATCTTTATTTTATTGTACACTTTATTATATCCCATCCTAGGGACAAGTATGAATATAAATGCTATATAGTACCGACAGTTAGATAAGTTACACATGTGCAACAGTTAGGTTTCTTCATTCCGAATAGTTTCAGAATATAGACCTAACTGTTACACATGTGCCTTATCCCCTTAGGGACAGGTGTTGAGACTCTCTGATCTCTATCACCTTGAGATGTAATTTAATCCCTTAAATGTCCACCAGTCCTTCTTAACGTAGACCACTAGATCTGCTTCTCTGTTTTCAGTGTTCTACTGCTACTTTCACTACAACTACTGCTACTACATTCTCTGTTACTTCTACCACTAGTGCTACCACTGCTACTACCTTAAAACTGCCACTGCCACTGCTGCTACTTTACTACTGCTACTACTACTGCTGCTGCTACTACCTCTACTACTACTGCTGCTGCTGCCGCCACTACTACTACTACTACTTGTACTACTGCTACTACTACTACTTGTACTACTGCTACTACTACTACTTGTACTACTACTACTTGTACTACTACTACTACTTGTACTACTGCTACTACTACTACTTGTACTACTGCTACTACTACTACTTGTACTACTGCTACTACTACTACTACTACTTGTACTACTGCTACTACTACTACTTGTACTACTGCTACTACTACTACATTTCATACCACTACCAATTTCTTCTTCCCCCCTCCCGTCTTGTCTTGTGGCCTCCTCTGCTCTTCTCTCAGCTGTGACTTAACAATGGTCCAGGAAGCACCAAAACATCGACATAAATTTCAACTGGTTAGTGCGAGTTATTTGTAATTTGTTCCAGCCATGGTATTATTCCTTAGTAAAAATAATAATAGTAATAATTTGTCCCACATTATTTTTTTGTTTGTTTTTCTCATTTTAAAAATATTAATGTGGAAGCGAAGAGAATTTTGATGATTTTGAAACGAATGATTTTTTTTTTTAAATAAGCAAGTCTTTTTTAAGTATGAAATATTACAGCAATAATAATTACATTATTATTATTATAATTATTATTATTGATCAGGCTCTGATCCACCATGAATCCTGGTCACAGACCGGGCCGCGCGGGCGTTGACCCCCGGAACTCTCTCCAGGTAAACTCCAGGTATTGTTGTTATAATTAGAGCATCATTTACATTCACTAGAGCTCTTAATGAAGCTTGAGTAACAGCGAGAAATGGTTTATGTGAAAGCGAAGCTGATGTCACTTTCTCAATGACCCGAGGATAAAAGTCTGCTTTCCTGGTAATTTTTTTTATAGCTGTTGAGGGGCTGTCCGCATGAATGTCTTCTTCAGCAGGTGGCAGGACGTATTAGTCTGCTTGTCTGTGTTGAGGGGAAAGGCACAGTAGCCAAGCTGCTGTTGAATATAGTCATTTGTTCTGGAGGTGTTGCTTGTCGGGTCGTGTGTCTGGGCGATTACTAAACAATTAAACAGCGAAAAGTTTTGATAGCATGTATCTTACAAGGGTATATACACTGGGAGGTGTATATGCTTGTAGGATAAAGGTGTATATCCTTGTAGAATATACACCTATATCTTTTTACACTTTATATCCTCAAGGATATACACTGGGAGGTGTATATGCTTGAGAAAGATATACACCAGAAAGTGTATATTCTTGAGAGATATATACACCGGGAGGTGTATATCTGTGTATATATATAGTTTAAATCCTATTTTAGGGTGAAAATGCAGCCTTGATGACCCCCGTGTAGTTGATATGCTGTTCAACTCTATCAACCACCATGTACTCATGAAGGGCGGGCCCTTGATGCTTATAAAGGGCTCTTGAGTAAGAGAATAGAAGGTACCCTTCCGTTCCTGCTATCAAAGGTGATTATCTCGCATTTTTCGTGTGTTTTATGACCTTTACGAGATTGAATCCAATGGTCATACTGCCGACGATAGATAAAGAACGACTCGTTTTAGGACAAGCTGTCATTTCGTTAGATCTTCGTTCACTTGATTAACGAAACTTGTTCTATAAAGTGCATCTTTCTTCACCTTATAGGCTTACAGCTTCGACGTTAATTTAATAATAATAATAAAACAACAGTAACTAGTACTACTACAACTAATAGCAGTAATAATAATAATGATAATAGTACTACTAATAATAATTATAGTAAATAATTAAAAGAGGAAGACATGTGTTTATCAGTGGGTAGTAAGTGGACAGATGTGGCGAGTCTGCCTTTCAGTGTAGCCTGAAGCAGGTGGTCTGGTGTGTGCATGATAGTAAGTAATGTCTCCTGCAAGCTGGCTCACACTTTCCATCTCTTTCTCTCTCTCTCTCTCTCTCTCTGTCTCTCTCTCTCTCTCTCTCTCTCTCTCTCTCTCTCTCTCTCTCTCTCTCTCTCTCTCTCTCTCTCTCTCAGGTTGTACCTGTCTCACTCTTCTTAGATGTAGTGGTTGATACCTGCACTCCCCTATTTGTGGTTGCAGGGTTCGATTCACAGCTCGTGGTCACGCTTCTTCGCTGGTCGCTACTAGATCCACTCTCTCCCTGCTCCATGACCTTTATCCTATCTTTTCTTAAAGCTTTGTATGGATCCTATGTCCACTACATCACCCTCCAGATTGTTCCACTTCCTGACAGCTGTGTGTGTGTGTGTGTGTGTGTGTGTGTGTGTGTATGTATGTGTGTATGTGTGTTTATCTACATGTACTAGTCTTCAAGTGGATGCAGGGGTCGAGTCACAGCTCCTAACCTTGCGGGCCCTGTCATACCTATTCTTAAAACTATATACAGATCCTACCTCCACCACATCTTCGTCGAGGTCATTCCACATCCTGAAGAAATACTTAATGACATCCCTGCCACTCATCTGTGTCTTTTAACTTCCAACCTTGCCTTCGTGTACCTGTTTTCCGCCTCTCGATCAGTATATTCCTGTCCATCCTATCAAGTCCTCTTTTTGCTCTTACTATTTTCTCACCTTCTTCCTCCTCCTCCTGGTATGAAGTCCTCTTCCTCCCTTCACTTACGTGCTTGGTGCTACGTTATCCCATTCGTCGACTTTCCTTCTAGTTCCCTTTCTCCTTGCACCGCATTCACGAATTCTCTAATCCCTTAGAACTTTCCTCCTCAGATATCTGGGTTGTCATCTCTCACCTGCTGTTCTCCTCTCAGTGGTTACTGTATTGGTCGCTACCACTCCGTGGTTACTGTATTGGTCGCTACCACTCCGTGGTTACTGTATTGGTCGCTACCACTCCGTGGTTACTGTATTGGTCGCTACCACTCCGTGGTTACTGTATTGGTCGCTACCACTCCGTGGTTACTGTATTGGTCGCTACCACTCAGTGGTTACTGTATTGGTCGCTACCACTCCGTGGTTACTGTATTGGTCGCTACCACTCAGTGGTTACTGTATTGGTCGCTACCACTCCGTGGTTACTGTATTGGTCGCTACCACTCAGTGGTTACTGTATTGGTCGCTACCACTCCGTGGTTACTGTATTGGTCGCTACCACTCAGTGGTTACTGTATTGGTCGCTACCACTCCGTGGTTACTGTATTGGTCGCTACCACTCAGTGGTTACTGTATTGGTCGCTACCACTCCGTGGTTACTGTATTGGTCGCTACCACTCAGTGGTTACTGTATTGGTCGCTACCACTCCGTGGTTACTGTATTGGTCGCTACCACTCCGTGGTTACTGTATTGGTCGCTACCACTCCGTGGTTACTGTATTGGTCGCTACCACTCCGTGGTTACTGTATTGGTCGCTACCACTCAGTGGTTACTGTATTGGTCGCTACCACTCCGTGGTTACTGTATTGGTCGCTACCACTCCGTGGTTACTGTATTGGTCGCTACCACTCCGTGGTTACTGTATTGGTCGCTACCACTCGGTGGTTACTGTATTGGTCGCTACCACTCCGTGGTTACTGTATTGGTCGCTACCACTCAGTGGTTACTGTATTGGTCGCTACCACTCCGTGGTTACTGTATTGGTCGCTACCACTCCGTGGTTACTGTATTGGTCGCTACCACTCAGTGGTTACTGTATTGGTCGCTACCACTCCGTGGTTACTGTATTGGTCGCTACCACTCCGTGGTTACTGTATTGGTCGCTACCACTCCGTGGTTACTGTATTGGTCGCTACCACTCAGTGGTTACTGTATTGGTCGCTACCACTCCGTGGTTACTGTATTGGTCGCTACCACTCAGTGGTTACTGTATTGGTCGCTACCACTCCGTGGTTACTGTATTGGTCGCTACCACTCCGTGGTTACTGTATTGGTCGCTACCACTCCGTGGTTACTGTATTGGTCGCTACCACTCCGTGGTTACTGTATTGGTCGCTACCACTCCGTGGTTACTGTATTGGTCGCTACCACTCCGTGGTTACTGTATTGGTCGCTACCACTCCGTGGTTACTGTATTGGTCGCTACCACTCCGTGGTTACTGTATTGGTCGCTACCACTCCGTGGTTACTGTATTGGTCGCTACCACTCCGTGGTTACTGTATTGGTCGCTACCACTCAGACGACTCTGGTATTCTGGTAAACTGTAAAGTCAGTTTTGTTTTTTTATCTCAATCTCTCTCTCTCTCTCTCTCTCTCTCTCTCTCTCTCTCTCTCTCTCTCTCCATGCTGTTATTTCTGGTGCTGCTTCCATTAATGTGGTTACTGCTGCTTCTGTTACTAGTATTATTGATAATGCTGTTTATATTGTTGATGCTGTACCTGCTGCTGTTGTTGCTGCGTCTCCTGCTGGTAATGGTATTGCTACTGCTGTTCTTGTTGCTACTGTTATTACTGCCGGCTACTGCTGCTATTGCTACCACCGCTGGTGTTACTCCTCTTGTAGATACCGACTCTACTGCTGCCGCTACAGCTGTTGCTGCTACGTCTACGTTTGCCGTTGATTTTGCTTCCTCTTCTGCTACTACGTCTATTGCTGCTACTACTGCTGCAGCTGCTGTGCTGATGTACTAAAGCGGCCGAACAGCACACGAAGTCGTGCGCTGGATGCTGTGAGGGTAATTTATTCTCTAGAGAACCTGCTTCTCTATCTGTCTGTCTCTCTCTCTCTCTCTCTCTCTCTCTCTCTCTCTCTCTCTCTCTCTCTCTCTCAATAAAGATACATCCTACACGTGTTTCATGAGGGAGATGTGAGAGGTACTGTTGTAAGTAATTAATGTCAAAAACAGATTAAGTAGTTACTACCTGTGTTGCATTATTTGTAAGCTACACCAGCTGCTACACCAGCTGGTACACAGCTGGCTGAACTAAGGTATAGCAGCAGTAGACAGGCTTCTCACGTGTCTTAATGTGTGACCCCCCTTGATGCTGGTGAAGGACTTTTCATCCAAGGAGATGAAGCTGTGAAGCATCTTACTGAACCATCTGTGAAGCACCTCACGTATTGAACCATCTGCGCAGCACCCCGTTTATTGAACCATCTGTGCAGCACCCCATATACTGAGCCATCTGTGCAGCACCCCATATATTGAACCATCTGTGCAGCACCCCATTATTGAACCATCCGTGTAGCACCTCATGTATTGAACCATATGTGCAGCAACTCATTTATTGAACCATCTGTGCAGTACCCCATTTATTGAACCATCTGTGCAGTACCCCATTTATTGAACCATCTGTGCAGTACCCCATTTATTGAACCATCTGTGCAGCACCTCATTTATTGAACCATCTGTGCAGTACCCCATTTATTGAACCATATGTGCAGTACCCCATTTATTGAACCATCTGTGCAGTACCCCATTTATTGAACCATCTGTGCAGCACTATATTTATTGAACCATCTGTGAAGCGCCCCATTTATTCAGTTAGCTAACCAATGGTAGCAAATATCACCTTTTAAAAAATATATATTTTTTATCTTAGGGCTGAATTGCTCGCTGATGTAATGATGTAGTCGATAAAGTTACAGATGACTGCCCGTCTTGTGGTGTGAGAGAAGTGTCGGTTCTGGCCTCCGTGTAGCTGGGTCTCGGGTAAGGGAGAGCTTATAACGAACATTGACCTTGTGGTGTAACAGTTAAAGGTCAGCTTTGTGATGTCGGAGGCTGGTGATGGAACCAGGTCGTGGCTAGAGTTATCTCATATCTCTCTCTATCTCTCTCTCTCTCTCTCTCTCTCTCTCTCTCTCTCTCTCTCTCTCTCTGATGTAACTAATGTTAAACCATTGAAACTATTAGAGAGTGGTTTATAAACCATCTCAGCCACTGCAATTGCACTCACGATTCACGTTCACAGGCCTAAAAATATGTTCAAAGGACCGTCAGACGCACTTACAACGTACATCAGCTGATCACGGACGGTCGCTCCTCAAGAAAAATAATACCATGGATATTTACGTACAGAAGAAATTGTATCTTCCATGAGGATTGTTTTTGAGTTTTTGTTTTCACCTTGAGAATAAAAGTCATTAGTGTAAATAACTGTGAGTTTGTGTTCTATGTAAAGTGTTTTTGTTTGTCAGGTGAGAAGTGTTGCTGTAGTTGTTTGTAGTGTATCAGGTGACACCTTGGTGTATTCTCATGGTGGTGGTGTGTCAGTCTTGATGTTTTTGTTATATATACATACATGCATATACATACATATTTCTTCTTTATGTATATTCTCTTCTACTTTTCCTTTTCTCACACCCACCATCTTCAACCTTATAATAACACATAAACATAAGGATGCTTTTAATACTTCATAAACATAAGTCGTCGACCTTTGTGGTGTCGTGTGTTAACCTTCTCTTGCTTTCCCATTGTCCCCTTGTCCAGTGTTTTGGAGATATACGGAAGGAATGGGGAAAATAGTAGAGGGAATGTAAGAGGGATAGAAGGAATGGATGAGGGAGAGAGTAGGGAGAGGGGGGTCAGGAATAGGTGGTGGTCTTAAGAACAAGTAATTTTGGTGGTTGGTTTAAGAATGTCGCCTCAGTTTGAAACCCTCAAACCACAAGTGGTCATTCAGTGGCAAGAGTGATTTGAGGCTCGATCCTCAGTCTACTCAGGGCTGTAATTCATTGCATCTTTCAGAATACCGCAAATTCACCTCCACCAGCCAGCGGCGGACCTATATTTTGGGGGGCCCTGAAGCTTGAAATGTTATGGGGGCCCCTGTA
This sequence comes from Cherax destructor, assembly GCA_009830355.1. Taxonomy (NCBI): domain Eukaryota; kingdom Metazoa; phylum Arthropoda; class Malacostraca; order Decapoda; family Parastacidae; genus Cherax; species Cherax destructor. The sequence continues at coordinate 182,818 of WNWK01002445.1, read as the reverse complement.
GCTTGAACTATTATGGGGGCCATAACACTTTAATTGTTATGAGGGCCCTGAGGCTTGAAGTGTTATGGGGGGCCCTGAGGCTTGAAGTGTTATGGGGGCCCTGAGGCTTGAAGTGTTATGGGGGCTCTGAGGCTTGAAGTGCTATGGGGGCCCCTTCAAAATCAGCAGCAGCTAGGTCTACAACAGCTAGGCCTACGTGATAATTTAATAACCTTTTCGTTATTTTAACTATTATTTTGTATTGAATTACACTATATTATTTACATAATTATTTTTTTTTTAAAACCTCATACAGTAGACCCAAATTTTTTAAGAAATGTGGACTAAAGTCGCTTTTGGGGCCCCTCCTGGGTTAGGGGCCCTCAAGTTTAAGCTTCAGTAGTTTCCTAGTAGATCCGCCCCAATCACCAGCTCTGGTTCTGTAAGCAGTGGTTCATTATGCAGGTTCACTCTCCTGAACTCAGTGTTCCTCCATTCTTATGTTCTTATGTTAGTGGGATGGATTGTGAAGGACCTGCCTAGTATGGGCCAACAGGCCTGCTGCAGTGTTCCTACTTTCTTATGTTCTTATGGAAGATTATTTGCTCTTGTTTCGACTTTGTTGTGCCAAGTGTATCATAAATAGATTTTGAACCTGCATATTATGTGTTTATTATTTGTTTCTTGTAGTCACAGGTACAGATTATGATTATTATTATTATTATTATTATTATTATTATTATTATTATTATTATCATCATTGTTGTTTTTGTTATAGTTGTGAGTGTTTTTACTGAGGTTGAAGTACAACTGCAACCCTGGTTCTACACATGTAGTACACAACCCTGGTTCTACACATGTGGTACACAACCCTGGTTCTACACATGTGGTACACAACCTTGGTTCTACACATGTGGTACACAACTCTGGTTCTACACGTGGTACACAACCCTGGTTCTACACATGTGGTACACAACCCTGGTTCTACACATGTGGTACACAACCCTGGTTCTACACATGTGGTACACAACCCTGGTTCTACACATGTGGTACACAATCTTGGTTCTACACATGTGATACACAACCCTGGTTCTACACATGTGGTACACAACCCTGGTTCTACACATGTGGTACACAACCCTGGTTCTACACATGTGGTACACAACCCTGGTTCTACACATGTGGTACACAACCCTGGTTCTACACATGTGGTACACAACCCTGGTTCTACACATGTGGTACACAACCCTGGTTCTACACATGTGGTACACTAACGCTCCTCCCACAACCCTGGTTCTACACATGTGGTACACTAACGCTCCTCCCACACCCCACAACACACCTGCTACTGCAACTTTACCACCTCAGGAAGACACTAGAGTATGTTACTTTCTCCTCTGTGATGTATACAATGATTGGGGACATTTTCCAAAGTCATAAACAACCACTGTAATGTGATAGTGTGTGAGAGAGAGAGAGAGAGAGAGAGAGAGAGAGAGAGAGAGAGAGAGAGAGAGAGCTCTTGAACCTGCCTCTTAACTCTGCACTGTTTGAAGTGTCTTTCCTCCGTGTTTATGTTCCACTCTTATATGGAGTCAGCTCTTACTGTGTCCTTCTTTAGTTATTATCTCCTTCTTTTATTGTTATTTTAATAGTTTTTTTTTCTTCTCGTGTTATTCTTATAGCCCTACATTGTTCCTGTATTATCCTCACATTCTTACACTGTTCTTCTATTATTGTATGGTTCATTGAGGCCAAGATTCACCTCAGTACTAAGATCAAGAATATTTTAACCCTCCAAATGGATATATTAAAGAATACTGTGTGTATATTTACTGAAAAATGCATTATTCTTGGTGCTTATACATACTAAGAAATACACAACTCGGTGTATATTACACTACAACTTTCAGTGTATATACAAACTGGAGTATACAACTCTGGATTTATATTCAGTATTGTCCTCTTGTAACCGATTCTTCCCTTGTAGAGACAAGGTTCTTGATTGTCTCTTCAAATCTGGGAGAATTTTGTATGTCGTGAATACATTCCTGCGTCTTTCTTCGCCCCTCTAGGCACAGGAGCTGTAGTTCGGGCAGTGATTTCTTGAAGCTCAGTGCTGCCAGCTTCTTCGAGGCGAGACGCTCCTATAAGCTTTCTCGAATTTTGCTGTTTGTTGAGGAATATTTGTGTGTACTGAAGAGAGTTGTAGCTGTGAGCTGACAGTCTTGTCTACCCTAGCTGTAAGCTGCTAGCATTGTGTGCCCTAGCTGTAAGCTGCTAGCATTGTGCCCTAGCTGTAAGCTGCTAGCATTGTGTTCTAGCTGTAAGCTGATAGAATTAGCTGTGAGCTACTAACATTATATCCTAGCTGTGACCTGCTGGCTTTGTGTCTCCTAGCTGTGAGCTAATATGTCCTAGCTGTGAGCTGCTAGCCTTGTGTTTTGATATGTTTTGTTTTCGATATGTTTCGTCTGCTTCCACAGTTCCACATTTCACGTTCCCATAATATCTTGACGATCGTGACATTTACCAGATTTCAACACATTTTTTTTTAGCATTGATACCATTCAAGAAGTGTCATTACGTGTTAAGTGAATGATTGAGAGGTGTGTGGTGAGTGTTTTATTGCGTATGTCTTCGCTATACTCATCTTCGACACTGTGTCATTTTCCAGTTGAGTGACTGTGTCACCTTAGATTATCGTGTCATGTTCTGTAAATAAATTAACACTTGCTCGTTTACATCCAAAACATTTCCTCTGCGTATGTATTTACGTGAACTTAGTCAGCTAGTTAACTGTGTAGTAATTCATAGAGTGCGGGTGCTCACTGCACGAATGTGCTAATGATCTTAGGAATGGTGTTCGCGCATGACTTGATGTACAGGTTCCTTATAAGATATTGAACATGGAGTCACTGCAAATTGTATAGATGCCGACAGGAAGTGTATTAATTAGTCATGGAGCCTGATGAAGGACGTACAGAGGAAGCTTCACTTAGACAACTTATGATCAAAGGTGAGTTTTAATTACGATGGGTTAGACGTTACCTTTGAGCGAAGTGCTGACTAGTAAAGGAATGTTCACCTGTGACTGTATCGCTGTATCAGCATTTTTGCCTTTCACCCGAAGTCTATACAGTAAGACAACCAATACAGGAATTTCCTGAACTGGTTTTCATTTTAATTTGACGTAAGAGGAATCCACAGAGTGAAATGTTAGTCTTGATTGTTATTCAGGGTGAGAGTGAGGACTCCACACTGTCACACTTACACAGTCGTCATTCTTGTTCTTGATTTTTGGTTCATCGGCAAATAACTCAAAATGCGGTTTATGGCATTTTATCGAGACGACGTTTCGTCTTTCGTCTTTCCCGGAAAAGTTTCTAGTGGGCGAAACGTCTTTTGAGTGAAATACCGTAAACCATATATTCTGGTATATCTGTGTAGGTTTATGGAGTGTTGTGGTCATTATCGAGTCTTGTCGAAGCACAAGACCGTCGCTTCATTTATGGGACCATGGTGTAGGTCCTAGGCCGAAGAACGGGGGGTAAATTTTCCCAAATGAGGTAAAAATGAAAATCTCTGGGGTAATGAAGGCTCAATAAACATATAAATAAAACTGCACCAATATTTATTGTTTACTAATCGAGGCAAATTATGAAGGTTATATTTTTTTCAAACAAATAATTTTTAGTTTCTTAATAAAATTGAAAATCTAATTTGTAGGGACCATTTCTTAAGTTGGCAATAATGTAAAATGGGTAAGGATTCAAGTCTAGTTTGTAATTTCGCTGTACACAATTTTTTTTTTGGGGTATTGCCCAAAAAACAGTTCGCCGACCTCTGGTGTAGGTGGTCGGCAAGTATTGTTTATGTGAGAAATACGTCTCGTAAACAACAGACGCAATAAATCTCCAACCCAAACTAAACTGAAGAGTAATAGAAGTCATAAAGATACGGCATCAGACAATAACAATAATTGAATCGTCTATAATAGGTATTTGCTGGCCTGAACGCGCGCCACCGCGGAGGTTCCAACCCTACTTACACGACCTTTGCGAGTCACTCTTGTTTTCCAGCTACTACTGTCTTGCAACTTTCACCTCGTTGGCATAATTTCTGCATTATTTGCCGCTTTTCATTGCGAATATTTGCATTTTTTGTATCGGTTTCTGAGCTGCAGTAAAGTCTTGCAAGCCGTCAGCGTCACGTTGCTTTTGTAAGGAAATCAACAGCAATAAATTCCTTGCATAGTGGTCTTGATAAACATAGATCTGTCTGAATATGAGCAATGATGATACAGGCAGCTTGAAATATTGACTGGAACAATACTTGATGTCTGGTATTAAGACCGATTGAAAATATACATACTTACACTGTGATATACATACAGACATACGCAGACAGGCACTCGTATATACTCTCTAACACACATTTTTCCAGAGTTCAGTAATGGAAAAGATAATCAAGAGCTTACTTAATTGAAGACCTAGAGAAGAGGAACATCAGAAGCAGAAAATAAAAAAGAATGTAGTGGAGTCTTTGGTTAGATTAACGAAGCAAAACAAGGACCAGGATGGGTGGACTACAGATTCTTGGGCTGCAGGAAAGCATTTAACACTGTACCTCACTAGAATATAATTTATAAATTAGAGGAGCAAGCAAGGGTTCAAGGTTAGGTACCACAGTGGATAAGAAAAATGCCTGATGAAATGATAAGGTGATGGTAAGGTCAGAGGTTTCAAGAAGAGCAAGGGTAAGAAGTATAGTGTCCAGAAGATCACTAAGACCATTGCTATTATTAATATGTTTAAATGACCTTCCATAAGGGGTTCAATCCGACATATTGTCTGCCGATGACGCAAAGTTAGTGAAAAAATAAGAATGGGAGTCAACAGCAGCAAGCTACAGGAAGCCTTACGCAAGGTGGTCAAACAAGCGACTGCTAGAGTTCAACCCTAATAAGCGTAAGGTCATGTATTACGATGTGAAAGATACTCACAAGGTTTAACAGAGCGAGACGGACACATAAATGAACCACAGCGATGTTAGGAAATACTTTTTTAATCTCAGACTAGTGAGTAGATGGGATGACCTGGATGATGACGTAGTAGACGCAAGTTCCTTTAAAACGTTCTATCAGTAGGTATGATAGGGCCCACTAGGCCTGGAACTTATAATGCCAGAGATTGTTGTTTAAGTTGGGCCAGGAGCCGAGACTCAACCACAGCAAACACAATTTGGTGAGTACTCTCTCTCTCTCTCTCTCTCTCTCTCTCTCTCTCTCTCTCTCTCTCTCTCTCTCTCTTTGCAAGTTTGTTTCTAATTTCTCTTATTATGGGTGTTAATGTTGCAGTTTTATAACTGTAGTGTAAGCAGGCCTCTGGCAAGACAGTGATGGAGTGAATGATGATGCAAGATTTTCTTTTTCGAGCCACCCTGCCTTGGTGGGAATTTGCCGATGTGTTAATAAAAAAAATTACTTTTCTCCTCAATTATTCTCGATATTATTTTCTGTCTAATAAAATAAATATGCTCTTCTCATTTCTTTATTCTTTCTACCTTTGGCTTTGCTATCTTCTAAATACAAGTTCATATCAGTGTTCTTGAAATACTTCAGAAAGTGCAGACATTAGTTTATTCTCGATTACATTATAGATCAGATAATATAAGGCAGTAGGATTATTTAAATATAATTTACATTATACCCTCAGCACATCGCAGTTATTATATATTTCAAGATTATAACTTTGTCCACCAGCTTTCCAAAGTCATTAATAAGGTCAGGTACAAAGAGGTGGCCGCCTGGTTCTCTGAGTTCTATTATCTGTGAATATAACTATTATCTGTGAATATAACTGCTGCATCTACGATATTATCCTCAGTATAATGCAGAATTTATTACACTGCTTGTTCGTACGTTCTTGATCAAGACCGTGACTGCATTGTCCACTGGTTTATGTTCTGGGGAAAGTGGAATATGTAGAATTTTCTTTATAATGGGAGAAATGTATGTACCCACCTTTATGTGGTTATAATGGTAGAGTTGTAGCTCCTGGGCCGCCGCCTTGTCGTTTGCCGGATTCACTTCCTCGTAGCCTCATGGGCACAATCTTAGCTGCTCTTAAAACGATGTATTTTGTATAATGTTATCGTGTCTTCCCTGGTTCTTTTGTCTCCTAATGTCGTTAGATCCAGTTCCGCTAGTCTCTCCTCCTCTTAGCTTTGGAACAAGTCTTGTTGCATACCTTTGCATTTTCTCCAGCTTCTTAAAATGCTTTTTCAAGTGTGGGTTCAGTGTCAGTGCTTCATATATCGTGAGGGGCCTGGCATATGTTGTATAAAGGATTCTAAATGACGCTTTGTTGAGGTTCCTGAAGGTTACTCTTATATTTGCCGGACGAGCATTGGCTATAAAGGTTATTTGGTTGATGTGAGGTTATTGCGATATGCTAGTCACAATGCTCACCCCTAAATCTGACTCTTTGAGTTAGGCTTGCAGCCTCTGTCACCAGAGCCTATATTCCGTGTCCGGTCTTCCACCCTCCTTCCCATAATCTTGCACTGGTTGGAGTTAAATTCAAGCAACCACTTATCTGACTAATCTTGCAGTTGCCCCAGAATGATCTGCAGACTTTTCCCAACCTTATGAATTATTTTTCTCATTAGTTTTTCAACAGCAATAAACAGGGCGACATATGACTCAATCCCATCTGGTATGTCATTCACATAAACCAGAAACGATACTGCACCTAATACCAGTACTTGCGGAAGCCCACTTGTTACTCTTTCTCATTCTGACATTATATGTACACCATTGAGGACAGTATCACCAGAGATAGACAAGAGAATTTAATTCAAAGAGATAATTACTTATTTGTAAAACATAATCATTGCTGTTACGTGAATATTATTGCTGAAATTCCAGCCATGTGGAGAACGCTAGCCACCCGCGGCGCCTTTAATGCTCCTGAAGGAACTTCAGGAAATAAAAATCTGTCTTCAGCGTTCTCCCCTCACTGTGTTGAGCTGAAGCTGTTATTGGCAGGTGTTTATGAAGCACTTTGTGGCCTCTCGCACACTCACTACACCACACTTTTTTTTGGCTTGTGAGAATATCATCAGTCTGTATTAAAGACATTGTGTGAGTGCGATGTGTCTTTAGCTAGTCTTGAAGATGTTATGTAAGAGTGATGGGTCTTCAATTAGTCTTGAAGGTGTTTTATGGAGGAGTGATGGGTCTTCAGGTAGTCTTGAAGGTGTCTTGTGTGAGGGCGATGGGTCTTCTAGTTTTAAATTCCTGTTGTGAGAGTTCATTGAATTCCTTTTCCTGGGTTGAACCTCGGTGATGGTGGTGCGTGAGTGCTCTGCTGACTTCCTGGTGTTCACGCTTCTAGTTCGTGATGGAATTTTGACCTCATAAAATCTGGAGAAGTGTCGTGCACCCACGCTTGTCTTCCCACGGGAAGGTCTTGAAGGTCGTAGTCATGAAGGTCGTAATCTCCCTCTACGGGATCACAATTCCCCCCTCCCTCAGTTGTACCAACAATATTACCACAACAAACTTTCACCTTGGATCGCCAATGGGCCACATAATTTTCTGCCGAGCAAACAGCAGCCTCATTATCATTACGAGTGCCTATTTTGAAAGACCTGGTATTAAAGGTATTTTAAAACCAGTTTAAACTTTATAAAAAAATGAGTTTTAAAGAAAATAGCAAACTGGAAAAATATACAAATGCAGTATAATGTGATCAGTCCCTCACCGCCGGTGTAGGCGGTGTTACCATTGGGAAAAATTCAATAATTGAAGTAGGTCATACAGGCTAAGCAAGTGTTGAATTCCCTGTGTCAAGATCCCAAGAGGTTGCTGTGTCCGACATATTATATTAATTATTTAGAAAACAACCTGTCTAATCTACAAGCATGACATACTTCCATTATTGGATTTTTCCACCAGTGACGCCGCCTACCACAGCTTCACCTCACCTCCCTGAGCTTATACTGTACTTATATCAAGATTGATGGACTGCACTCATCGACCCCCAGACTGGGGGACTGATTACCTCAAACTCCTCATCTTCCACCGTGCTTTCTACTGGACTGATGAAGCAACAGGCTGGAGAAACGTTTCCTTAATAAAGATTCCAAAATACTGCACAAGAGTCTCGACAACTTGTCAGTTTTTTAAACACTTTATATAATATACATTATTCACACTGGCTGGAGGCACTCGTCACCTGGTATACAACATGGTATACAACATGGTATGCTAGACAAGTATATTCCTCTTATACTATCAAACATCGACGTAGTTTAGTCTTAACTACATAATATCAAAACGTAGCTCTGTCATTTACTTTAAAAATACCAACAAAAAATGGTCTAAAATAAGTGGGTGTTGCAAATACACTAAGAAGTTAAGCGAAGTCTCACGCTCAACCACCGAGGCTGCAACACGTGACTCACGAAATCGTAATAATACGATTGCTAACAAACCACGGAACGGGTGGGATTTGAACCTATGGCCAGTGAGACTTAAAACTCAAAGGCCAGTTCGCTAACAACTCGGCCAGCTGGTCACAGTGGTGGCCCCATGCTAACCTATAGGTGTATAGAAATATATTTAGTTGGATGAATCTTAGAGCCAGCTGGTCCAGTGGTTAACGCACTGGCCTGTGAGTTTTAGGACTCACCGCGGGTTCAACCCTCATCCGTTCCGTGGTTCTGCAACACACGCACAGGTGAGCTGTATCGTGGACTGTGATCAATTTATTTTATAAATGATATTCAATAGACGAGGTGCCTATTTACGCTCTGGGAATGTTTAGATACATCACCCAGACGTGACTACCACCACTATCACCACTGCCACCACTTACTATCACCACTGCCACCACTTACTATCACCACTACCACAACCATCACCACTTACTATCACTACTACCACAACCATCACCACTTACTATCACTACTACCACCACAACCATCACTTACTATCACTACTACCACCACAACCATCACTTACTATCACTACTACCACCACAACCATCACTTACTATCACTACTACCACAACCATCACCACTTACTATCACTACTACCACAACCATCACCACAAGTCTTTATCATCACTACCCCAAAGCAGTCCACCACGACTCTTATCTACCACCACAATCATATCTATTTCCATAATCATCTCTAGTTTTTACCACCGCCACTACTACTATCACCACCACAAACAAGCCTTCCACCACCACCACCACCATCACCACCACCACCACCACCACCACCACCACCATCACCACCACCACCACCACCACCACCACCTGCAGCAACATATTTGTGGTCAACAAAGAATTACGCAATCTGACATTACATAATTTGTGTACGTTAGGCCCATACTGGAGTATGCAGCACCAGTTTGGAACCCACACCTAGCCAAGCATGTAAGGAAACTAGAGAAAGTGCAAAGGTTTGCAACAAGACTTGTCCGGGAGCTGAGGGGTATGTCCTACGAGGAGAGGTTAAGGGAAATCGACCTGACGACACTGGAGGACAGGAGAGATAGGGGGGACATGATAATAACATATAAGATACTGAGAGGAATCGACAAGGTGGACAGAGACAGAATGTTCCAGAGATGGGACACAGCAACAAGGGAACACAGTTGGAAGTTGAAGACTCAGATGAATCACAGGGATGTTAGGAAGTACAGTGGTACCCCGGTTTACGATATTTTTTCATTCCAGAATGCTGTTCAAGTGCCATTACCAAACGAATTTATCTCCTTAAGAAAAGTTGTAAAATAGACTAGTCCTTTTAGACCCCCAAAATTACACTTACAAAAGCATTTAAAAAAATAAACTTACATAAAAGGGTGAGTTTGGGGACCATCGTAAACCGGGGTACCACTGTATGTCTTCAGTCACAGAGTTGTTAGGAAGTGGAATAGTCTGGGAAGTGATGTAGTGGAGGCAGGATCCATACATAGCTTTAAGGAGAGGTATGATAAAGCTCATGGAGCGGGTAGAGTGACAGAGTAGCGGCCAGTGAAGAGGCGGGGCCAGGAGCTGTGACTCGACCCCTGCAACCACAACTAGGCGAGTACACACACACACTAACATAACAACTTGGTAAAGAGTTTCGCTTCACTGAACAATTTCACCATCTTTTTATGTCTGACATCTCGTCAGCCGTCAGTGTCCACTTCGGAGAGTTCACTTCATTGTGTTCACTTCGGAGAGTTCACTTCATTACGTTCACTTCATTACGTTCACTTCGGAGAGTTCACTTCATTGTGTTCACTTCGGAGAGTTCACTTCTGTAGTTTGTATATAACACTTTTAACGGATGGAGGATCGAACCGCCACCGCTCCTTAACCCTTTCATCCACCAGGTTTCATGTCAGTGTTTCACTGTGTAGAGCGTCATCATGTCAGTGTTTCACTGTGTAGAGCGTCATCATGTCAGCTTTTCACTCTATGTAAAGCGTCATCATGTCACTGGTCTGGAACGATATTGTTCCAGACCATGGAGCTGAACTCTCCTCCGCGCTGAGGGACTGACCGCCTCAAATACTATTTCTCCAAGGTTGATGGACTGATTACATCATTCCACAACTACACTTGCTGCTTCTGTAAATGACTGAAGAAGTCTGTTGTGTAGACGAAACGTTTCAACAATAAAGATACCCAACTGTTGTACATGTGTCTTAATCAACACATTGTTAGAGCGGTCTTCCCCTCTACTAACTTCCCCCCAGACTTTCCTTAATAACTACAGAACGCCTTCTTTGATCGAGTTCAAATTTTGAACATTGAACTACTAATACTACTGCTATGTGAAGGGTCGTATAACAGTTGGTAAGTGCAAGCGCTCTTTGCTTAATTTTATATGCATCAATTGCATTCAATTGCATAACTTCTGAAAGCCTTGTTTAATCAGGTTCAAGATCTCAGTACATGTGTAGCCTACTGAATATTGTTTAATGGAGTTTGTAGATTTCATTTTGCGCGTTTAATCTCCAAATGGTGTAGAATTCTTTTGCATTCACTTCCTGTTGTATGCCCCTTCAGGGAGGCATCACTTTTTAATGCCTCATTTGATTCGCTGCAAAACTTCGACGTTCATATTTAACTGCGTATTCTGCACTATTGCTGCCACGTGTTGAGAGAGGGATGGGGTTATACAATGCACGGATACCTTTCTCAGATCAGACAATGGCTGGGGTTATACTTCAGAGGGATACCTTTCTCGGATCAGTGAGATACAGAAAATTGGGTTATGCAATGCAGGGATGTCTTGGATCAATGAGACATAGGGCTGGGGTTATACTATAGAGGGATACCTTTCTCGGATCAGTGAGAGACAGGGCTGACGTTATACAGTAGAGGGATACATTTTTCGGATCGGCAAGCGAAATACAATGTAGTTAGCATTTATTCGTTACGTTAACGCTACCTTAGCTGACTCTCTGTTTTCCTGTTCAATATTGACCTGTGACTAGTCACTGCAGTTTCCTGTGGTTTCTTCAGCAGTGAAATTACCCTTCACAGTGTCTGGAAGCCTCGGAGGAGCCCTGGAAGCCTCGGAGGAGCCCTGGAAGCCTCGGAGGAGCCCTGGATTAAAGGGAGTGGAACTTGTCTTCCATTGTTTGCATCTAACTTCATTACCTTTTATTCCCCAAAACCTATTTAATCCCTTTGGGTTTAGCAAATCATCATAAAAAAATAATTATACTTCTACTACTGCTACTACTAATAATAATAAGAAAAAGAATATAAAGAAGAAAAAGAAATAAAGAAGAACAAGACAAAGATAATAAGAGCAGGAACAGGAAGAAAAAGCAAGAAGAAGAAGACTGAAGAAAGTTTTCGTCCCTCGGTGGTTGTCTTCCACTATCACTCATTCAATAGATGTCTTAGAAGACTTGCAGTGCATGACAGTTCACATCTCCGAACTGCAGCATCATCACCCCTCCTTCAGAATGCAGGCATTGTACGTCCCACCTCCAGGACTCTCTAAGTTCGGCTAACCGGTTTTCCTGAATACTTTCATAAATGTTACCATGCTCACACTCCAACAGCACGTCAAGCTATGAAAACTAATTGTCTCCATTCCCTTATAATGCGCTCATACAAGCCTGCTGGATGTTTAAGCACTTAATACTCAAAACCATTACACCTTCCCTTCATCCATTCCTAGGATGACCCCTGCCCTTCCTTCCACCTTAGTCTTATACATTCTTGGTCATTCTATGGCGCTTTAACCTCTCCAAATGCCCAACCCACCTAAACAACAGCTTCTCGGACCTCTGGATTATACCTTTGGTAATCTCACACCTCGTAATTTCTACGCTACAAATTCGCACCATACTTTTTTTAAATGTGACACCGTCACTGTCTCACAGCCTCTGCAGCGCTGCAACGTTTAAAACCCCTGCCTCACACAAACAAAAATATGTTGGTACCGCTATGCTCGGCTGCATTCCCTCTTTTTGCCTCCAAAGATAAGCTTTTTACTGTCTACAGATCTTTAATCACTCCATTTACCCTTTCTCCCTTCATACATTCTTTGGTTAATTCCTCCCCACGGAAATTCTCCCTTCCCTCGAGCCTTGTGTTTCTTACTGCTAGGACATCCAGCTTCGTTTTATTCATAAGGTTAACAGTTCTGTCTTATCTATGTTACATCATCAAATATTCAAATAATCCAACTTAAAAAAATTCTTTTGTTTTTTTTTATCAATTTGATTCAGACGTAGGGACTGTGTCCTTTAATCTTGTCCCCCAGGATGCAACCCACACCAGTCGACTAACACCCAGGTACGTACTTGCCTGCTAGGTGAACAGGGACAGTAGGTGTAAGGAAACACGCCCAATGTTTTCACCCATGCCGGGGATCGAACCATGAACACTCAGTATGTGAGGCGAGAGCGTTGCCTACCAGGCCACGGGTCACCTTCAACGACCCGCGTTACTTTCGAAGGAAAAAATCTAACAGTAATGTATTTTGGGTGAAACTAAAGCGAAAGTTACATTCTCAGACGGTAATAAAGAATCACTTATTTTTTTATTTATGCTCGGAAAATAAACTTTGAAAGTGAAATTGCGGAACCAGTCATGTGCCAGCGAAACCGAGTCACCTGTCAAGTCCTGTCAAATGTGATGCCCCTGTGTTGACCTGTCAAATGTGATGCCCCTGTGTTGACCTGTCAAGCTGAGGCCGCTCTCAAAAGACATTATAATCTATATGCTTTTCTACTGCTGTATATACACCTTATTTTACATGTTTTGCATGCTTAGTGTTGCACAGATTGCAGACTCGTTAACTGCTGGCTTGTTAATCTCTGGCTTGTTAATCTCTGGCTTGTTAATCTCTGGCTTGTTAATCTCTGGCTTGTTAATCGCTGCGTTGTTATGCCTTTTTCACTGTTGCCAGTACCACGTCAGCGCTTACACTGCCGTTTTTCTGGGTTAATAACACACATATATACACACAAAGCACCAAATATTCCATGCCTGACCATTATACCTCTCATCATGATATACAAAGCATCACTTGTCTCTAGGAAGCCTCACCCAGATGACACACCAGCATCCAGACTCAAGAGTCATGTATCAAAGCCAGTGAGAGTGAATCACTGTGGGAGATCTCTTCCCACACAATAATAGTGTGGGTAATGAAGCCAATACAGTGATCATTGCTGTGGGTAAGATGGTGTCACCACCGCTTACAATGGAAAGTCAACTTTATAAATTGATTCATTCCACTGCGGCTACCAGAGATGCAACGATAATAACTTTAATTTGTATCGCAGTGAAATATACACCGAGGGTTGTATATCTGTGTGTATGTAGTGTAGCTACTGTATTATTGACATGGTCGCAGGTGTTATGAAGCCTTATTGATCCTCGGGTAGTTGGTATGCAGCATCGTAACACAGTAACCATTCTAGCAGTAACCATCCTAACACAGTAACCATCCTAGCAGTAACCATCCTAACACAGTAACCATCCTAGCACAGCAACCATCCTAACACAGTAACCATCCTAGCACAGCAACCATCCTAACACAGTAACCATCCTAGCAGTAACCATCCTAACACAGTAACCATTCTAGCAGTAACCATCCTAACACAGTAACCATCCTAGCAGTATCCATCCTAACACAGTAACCATCCTAGCACAACAACCATCCTAACACAGTAACCATCCTAGCACAGCAACCATCCTAACACAGTAACCATCCTAGCAGTAACCATCCTAACACAGTAACCATCCTAGCAGTAACCATCCTAACACAGTAACCATCCTAGCACAGCAACCATCCTAACACAGTAACCATCCTAGCACAGCAACCATCCTAACACAGTAACCATCCTAGCAGTAACCATCCTAGCAGTAACCATCCTAACACAGTAACCATCCTAGCACAGCAACCATCCTAACACAGTAACCATCCTAGCACAGCAACCATCATAACACAGTAACTATCCTAACACAGCAACCATGCTAACACAATAACCTAGCACAGTGTTGTGTTGAGGAGAGTGTTGCAGCTGGTGAAAGGAAATGAATAACCAGCTACAATTCACCTGCCTTCCAAGGGGTATATCAGGCTGCTCTCATGCCAGTGAACTGCTCTTAATCCAAGGAACTGGAGCTACTCTCCCCCTGAAGCAACTCTTCACGACCTCCCGACACCGTACAACGGTGTCGGGTAAAGTCACAGGAAATAAGTCACAAATTTGGCTAGGAAAAAAGTTATATTTTATTTAGGTTAGGTTGTGACTGTTCCTGTGATTTTTTTTTTTTACTTTTTCCATTAGAGAGATGGCAGCAGCAGCCTGTCTTGAGGGAAACAGAGAGGTGAGGTGTTAATGGTTCCTTTCCAACCATGGCCCCCATTACCTGACTTACCTCATTCCCTTCTCCACCTACCCCTTCCTCCCCACCTCCCCCTTCCTCTCCCCCTCCCCCTTCCTCTCCCCCTACCATGTATTGCATCACAACTTCCGTGTAACTTTATTGTGCTGCTGAAGCCAATTTTCGCTTAAACAATTTTCTGAAAACGTAACTAATGTGATGTATTGATTGTGTGTGTGTGTGTGTGTGTGTGTGTGTGTGCGTGCGCGCGCGTGTGTGTGTGTGTGTGTGTGTGTGTGTGTGTGCGTGCGTGTGTGCGTGCGTGTGTGTGTGCGTGTGTGTGCGCGTGCGTGCGTGTGTGTGTACGTGCGTGCGTGTGTGCGTGTGTGTGTACGTGCGTGTGTGTGTGCGTGTGTGTGTACGTGCGTGCGTGTGTGTGTGTGTGTGCGCGTGTGCGTGCGTGCGTGTGTGTGTGTATGTGTGTGTGTATACTCACCTAGTTGTGGTTGCAGGGGTCGAGTCATAGCTCCTGGCCCCGCCTCTTCAATGGTCGCCACTAAGTCAACTCTCTCCCTGATCCATGAGCTTTATCGTACATCTTCTTAAAGCTATGTATGGATCCTACCTCCACTACATCACTCATCAGATTGTTCCACTTCCTGACAACTCCAGTCACCACTTGTGACCCCTTGTTGGTGTGTTCCATCTCTGGAACATCCTGTCCCTATCCACTTTTCTCTCAGTATTTTATATGTTGTTATCATATCTCCCCTGATTCTCCTGTCCTCCAGTGTCGTCAGGTCGATTTTCCTTAACCTCTCCTCATAAGACATACCTCATAGCTCCGGGACTAGTCTTGTTGCAAACCTTTCCAGTTCTTGGGTCCGCTTCACAGCTTCCTATATATATGTCGTGCCGAATATGTAAAATTGGTCATTTAGCAAGAACTTATTTAAAATTAAGTCTTCTAAAAAAAAATCTCTTATACGTTTAAAGATATATTTTTTTAATTTACGTTAATTTAAAAATTAATAATTTTGTACCAAAAGAACCTTAGAAAACTTACCTTATTATGACAAGCGCAATTTAATTTAGCCTAATCCAACTAAATATATTTTAGATAAGTTTACAATAATTTAATAATAAACACAATGAAATATATTTTTTTCGTTAGGTTCAGAATGATTTTTGCTAAATTATTGCATACACAAATTTTCGCTTGCCTTACTTGGCAAGAAGTTGCTATTTAAGCCAAAATCGCAAGTTTTTACCTATTCGGCACGACACATATATATATATATATATATATATATATATATATATATATATATATATATATATATATATAAAATGCGAGTGCATAAGAGTCACAGTAAATTTTCATGAAGATTGCATCGTAAAATTCCACAAAGAAATATCGCTGAGACACACGCAAGATAATATTTCTCATGATAAATGAGACACTTGTGCAATACTTGGGTATCTTTATTCTGGAAACGTTTCGCTAGCCAGTGACTTCTTCAGTCCAGTGCAGAGAAACGTTGGAAGATGAGGATGAGTGTGAGGGAATCAGTCCCTCAGACGGGACGCGATGTGTCAGTCATCAGTCTTGATAATAATGCAGAATATTGTATTGTTTTGTAGAATGTTTGTCAGGAAATAGAAAGTTTCCTGACGCGTCTTACATATAACGACCCACAGCTGGAGCCTTTGGTCTTATGACCGATGGACATCAAATCGTATCAGAAGAGAAACGAAGCTGACAGTTTCCACCAGAGCGGAGCCCAGCATCACAAACTTAATAATTTCTCCCTAGTGATCTATAATGTAGCGTAATTATGCACTAGTGGTGGCAGCAACCTCTCATTTGCTGCCATCAAGCCCCTCGCTGCCCTCCACGCATTCAATACTCTCTCAAATCAGTTTTTTTTTTCTCTTGCAATTTGTTCATTACATATTTTTTTGCAGTTTTTAATTGATATTTAGTCTTGGAGCCGTCAGGAATTGCACTGCCGAGTCTTCAGGTCATTCAAAATCTAAGACTTCATGACTTTAAATTCTGTTTTCTTTGCTGATATTATTTTAATCTTTTTCGTTTGACCGTTAAATATTTCAGCATTTATTAGCATACACAAGACAAGTCGTAATGAACGACTTACCTTGACACAATGAAGTATAATGAACAATGATCGGTGAGAGAGGAAATCCTACATGAGACAAATATACAGACTAATGGCAGTCTGTATATTTCGACCTCTGGCTGAGGTCCTCTTCGGCAGCATAAGCAGTAGAGTGCACAGGTATTTATACTGCTAGGTGACTAGAAGCGGAGTTTCTTGGGTCATCAGGTCATCTTGAGTCTCTGGACTGGCTGTGAGAGATATGAGAATAGATGTATCATGAGAGCTTCTGGGAGGGATGAGACGGTAGGGTTACAGTTGTTGCTGCTGATTCAGACATGTCATAGAAATGTTATTTGTCAGATCTTCGTACCGTCATCTTTGTGGCTCAGTGATATAGTGTTGGGTCTGCTATAGGTATGACCCACGGTTCAATTCCCCGCTCCTTACTGTCGCACCCCTCACTGCCCCCTTACTCACCCTCACTCATCCTCTCCTGCAACACCCTCGCACCCACGGGTCGTGCAGATAGCGCTGTCTATGTACGGACGTGATGACTGTTGAATACTAAGTGTATGTGTGTGTGTGTGATAAACAGAGAGAAGGTTTGTAGTGTCTAGATAGTTGACATTAGATTGGGGAGCTAGATAAGTGAGGTAGGGAGAGGATGAGTGTGAGTAGGACTGACAGGACTATGAGGAGGTTTGGGATCTAGTAGTTGACTAATCTAAGGTTGAAGACTTGCAATATGTGAGGCTGAGAGAAGGAAGGAGCTTCTAGGGAGGGGAGAAGGAAGGGAGCCGAATGAGGAGGAGGAGAAGGAAGGGAGCGGAGGAGGAGGAGAAGGAAGGGGAGCCGGAAGAGGAGGAGGAGAAGGAAGGGGAGCAGGAGGAGGAGGAGGAGAAGGAAGGGGAGCAGGAGGGAGGAGGAGGAAGGAAGGAGCAGGAAGGGGAGGAGAACGGAAGGAGCAGGAGTGAGGAGGAAGAGAAGGAAGGGGAGCAGCAGCAGGAGGAAGATGAGACGGAAGGGGAGCAGGAGGAGGAGGAGGAGGAGGAGGAGGAGGAGACTGAAGGGGAGCAGGAGGAGGAGGAGACGGAAGGGGAGCAGAGGAGGAGGGAGGAAGGGGAGAAGGAAGGAGGAGGAGAGGAGGAGCAGAGGAGGAGGAGGAGAAGGAAGGGGAGCAGGAGGAGGAGGAGGAGAAGGAAGGGGAGGGAGGAGGAGGAGAAGGAAGGGGAGGAGGAGGAGGAGAAGGAAGGGGAGCAGGAGGAGGAGGAGAAGGAAGGGGAGCAGGAGGAGGAGGAGGAGAAGGAAGAGGAGCAGGAGAAGGAGGAGAAGGAAGAGGAGGAGGAGAAGGAAGGGGAGCAGGAGGAAGATGATGACGATGATAGAGTAGGAGAGATGGAGTAGGAAAAATATAAGGAAGAAGATGAGAGGAAGAGGAAGAAGAGGAGGAAGATGAAGAATTGGAGAAGAAGAAGAAAGGGAAAGAAGAGGGAAGGAGGGAGAGGAAGGAAGGAGGAATGAGAAGGAGGATATAGTGTGGAAATAAATGGTATAAAATACCGACACAATGGAAAAATAAACACATAAGCAGTATAATGTGATCTTATGAACACGTTTGCCCACGCAGTGGCTTTATCGAGTCACAAACAGATCTACCTGATACAAGATACATGAGTATTTATAGCATTCTCCACCTGACTAAATCCTATAAATACTCATGTATCTTGTATCTAGGTAGATCTGTTTGTGACTCGATAAAGCCCACTGCGTGGGCGAAACGTTGTCAATAAAGGATCACATTATACTGCTTATGTGTTTATTTTTCCAGGATATAGTGTGTGTGTACGCACACTCACCTAATTATGGTTGCAGGGGTCGGGACTCAGCTCCTGGGCCCCGCTACTCTGTTGGCTGTTACCTTCCTCACTCTCTCCTGGCGTCATTAGCCCTATAATACCTGTTCTTAAACCCATATATGTATTCTGCCTCTATCACTTCACTGTCTTATTTCACTCTCCGACCAATGTAAGGCTAAAGAAGTATTTCCTAACATTCCTGTGACTCATCTGCGCTTTTAACTTGTAGATGTGACCTCGTGTACCCTATCAGTTCCTCTCAGTATCCTCTAGTGTCGTCAGGTGTTTACTAATGACGTTTCGTAGAGGTGTGGCGTTGCTTTCTTCACCTGTATCATCGATGGTTATTTTCACGTTGCGAAGACACATTTGCAACACCTAACACCTGGTTATCTTATTCTGAAGTCGTTTCGCCAACCGGTGACTTTATCAATTCGATACAGAGGTTACTGGTTGTGTTGAAAGTGTAGACAGTTAGAGACGAGGTCATTAGCCCCTCAGTCTAGATGAGGGTGTTCACCCCCTTGGCCTTGATGGATCTTGATGAATCTTGATGGGTCTTGATGAATCTTGATGGGTCTTGATGAATCTTGATGGGTCTTGATTAATCTTGATGGGTCTTGATTAATCTTGATGGGTCTTGATGAATCTTGATGGGTCTTGGTGAATCTTGATGGGTCTTGATGAATCTTGATGGGTCTTGATGAATCTTGGTCTTGATTGGTCTTGATGAATCTTGATGAATAGCCTCCCGTCGGTGTTGTATCCCATCAAGGGTATGAAAATCTCCTGACACTCATCTCTCCCGTGCTTCTAGTCTTCGTTTCTCTCCTTCGATCATGTCAACTACAGTACATCAAGATGTCATCCTTCCCCGCCTGGAGGTGTTGAACTCTGGCCACTTCTGGTCACACGCCGGCTCATTTCCATGCTGTTTATGCTGCAGGGATGATCAGAGTTTCTCACGTGAGCTCATTGAGTTCACTTGCAACGTACGAACTGTGGCGTTATGGAATATCAATGTTTACCTTCGGAAACCATTTCTTTGTTTGATTCTTGACACCTTGATGACTCGCCGACCATCACTCTGAAAAGTACTAAACGTATTTGTTTCATTGCTAGTTATTCTTTACAGTTAAGAATTAGACACGTGTGCAACATCTGGGTAACTTAATTTGTAGACGTTTCGCCAACCAGTGGTTTTATCAATGCAAATTCAAGGACATTATGTCCTTCTATTGTACTGATAAAGCCGCCACTGGAGGGCGAAACGTCTACAAATAAAAACACCCAGATGTTGCACATGTATCTAATTCTCCATCTTGTCTGTTCTGTGTACCATTCATGTACATTCTTTACTGTGTTCTAACGTTAAGAGAACACTGATCCGGAGTTGTCTATTACTGTCCCAACGTTTCGCCCAGGGTTAAATTTTATCGAGTATACGGATAAACCGTCGAGCACCCTGAGGTCAGCCTCGAAAGAAGTCAAAGGAGACGTCAAGGGAAAAGGGGAGGTTAAGGGACAGAGCCAGGGGGATTGGTAAAGGGTGAAGGCAAAACGGTGTGAGACATCTATCATCTTTGTGTGTGTGTGTGTGTGTTTGTGTGTGGAAATTTAGTAAAACTTATGTTTTATGTATATTATTAATTTATAAACATCAAGTGTGAGTATCTGAAGAAATATGGTTGAACACTCAGAGGCTTCTCCATCAATGTTTACATTGGTACGATACCAGCCTCCCCGGCACGCTGGAGCACCGCACCATATCGTACATCAATGAAAATTGATGTACCCGACCTCTTGCGCTTGCTCGCTTTATTGATTACCTCGGCCCCGCATGGAAATGCGAGAGGTTTTGCCTGTGATCTTTAGAACACCAGCGGTTTTATTATTGAAGACTGTGTGTAATGCTTTTGCAATGTTTGAGTAACCCTGAACAATGAACTTGAAGTCAGGTTGTGGAAATAGATCATATATACACAGGGAGGGAAGGGGAAATTTTGTCATTCTTGTTGGAATTATAGAACCATGAGTGATGAAGATTCACTACAAAATAGCTCTATCTATTTTTTACACGGTATTTTGCAAGGTTAGGTTAAAGTTCCTAACTTATTTACAAGCTAAGAACTGTTACCTACATCAGCGCTCTCTCTCTCTCTCTCTCTCTCTCTCTCTCTCTCTCTCTCTCTCTCTCTCTCTGTTTATCACACACGAACACACACACACAGGGTCAGGATGGGAGCATCAGGTCAAACTTAAGTTCATCATAAATTTACATAATAACATTGTGGTGTATAAAGAGTCTGGTGTGAGCACCACTGGTGAGAGCACCTCTGGTGAGAGCACCTCTGGTGAGAGCACCTCTGGTGAGAGCACCTCTGGTGAGAGCACCTCTGGTGAGAGCACCTCTGGTGAGAGCACCTCTGGTGTGAGCACCTCTGGTGTGAGCACCTCTGGTGTGTAGCACCACTGTACCACTCATAGAACACTGTACCATATGTGGAACATATGCTGAGAAGAGCACAGTGTAACCGGATAATACTACACTGTAGCTATCTTGTATACGGTGTACACATGAACTTAGTAATTGATAATGGGGTTACCTTAGAGTAGGGTTCATGATCCATGGAATGTTAGCTACCGTCCCTTCCTCGTATCAAACTTGATTACCCCCTCCCCACCCTTCCCATCATCTAAGTGCTGGATGACCACTGTCAGGTTTAGCTCTTCTTGAAGAATGAGACACTTGGGCAACATTTGGGAATGTTTACTGAGAAAACGTTTCGGCCGCCAGTGTCTTCACTCCTCATCTGTCCACTGTTCTTCTCTGTATTGGACTGATGAAGCCACTGACGGGCGAAACGTTTCCTCAATAAAGATTCTCATATTTTGCACAAATGTCTCATTTTCAACTCGTCGGTTTTTTAAACCATTTATTTCCCATCTATCAGACTTTAGCGCTTCTTCCTGAACATAATGATTAGTGGAATGCTAAAGTAACGAGGGTGGTAAGAGAGAAACAGCGTAGATGTTTTTACAATGGAAAAAAAATATATGTACGGAAGGCAGAGTACATGGAGAGAAAAGCAGAAATTGAATAGATGATGAGGTAGTGCAAAAGTAGAGCCTGTGAGAGAATACCTGGAGTATACCTGGAGGGGGAAGTTTGAAACGCCTCCCTGCGTTTCAAAAAAGTGGAACCCTTCACGAGGTTCTATCAAGAAATTTAGCTGAGAAATGAAACAGTTTGGAGAGAGATTTAGTAGTATTGATATGCATAGTGGAGTATGTACGAGAAAGGGGGACTATTTCTCAGTAAAAGTAGGTAATAGACAGTGATGTGGGATGTTTACAATGGTTGTTTAACGTATTAATAGATGGGGTTATAAAGGAAGTGAACGCTGAGGTGTTGAGTTAGAAAACAATCAATTACGTACAAATTATCACAGTTGCTCTTTGCTAATGACACAGTTCTTTTGGGAGAAGTAAGAGAGTTGCAGAGACTGACGGACGAATTTGGGAGGGTATGTAAAAGAGGGAAATTTAAAATAAACGTATAAGACATGAGATAACAGAGTAGAAGGAAGGAAGTAAAGAGTATGGACGAATTGAATGTATTTCATATTTTCACGTGTGTGTGTGTGATGTATATATATATATATATATATATATATATATATATATATATATATATATATATATATATATATATATATATATATATATATATATATATATATATATTATTTGTGTGTGTGCGCGCTCACCTAATTGTGGTGCAGTTGTCGAGTCATAGCTCCTGGCCCCTTGTGTGTGTGTATATTTACATGTATGTTTCACTTTGCAAGTGGTCAGGTCGTGTGGTCACGCTCACTCACCATCACTGACCTGGTTCTGACTGAGGTGCGTGAGCCAGTCATGACCTGACCTCTGCTGGTGAATCAGTTCAGGTCAGCTGGAGGTCACGTCACTTCCGATGCTCTTGAAATTTACATTCACGAATTTTAGCGAAATTTATTTGTACGACTTTGAACGTAGATTACATAAAAGAGGTTTAACGTAGATTTATGTATACGTAATGATGTTGTCCAGATGTAGTGAAGATGCTGTTACGATACTGTGAAGACACTGTGAAGACACCGTGAAGACACCGTGAAGACACCGTGAAGACACCGTGAAGACACCGTGAAGACACCGTGAAGACACCGTGAAGACACCGTGAAGACACCGGGAAGACACCGGGAAGACACCGGGAAGACACCGGGAAGACACCGGGAAGACACCGGGAAGACACCGGGAAGACACATCTTATAGAAAATCACCTGAAGAATACCAACTCTTTTATGGGTTATGTGTTAATAACCTCCCCGAGGTTAGTAACACAGTTGTAATTCTTGTTGTTGTTATTTCTTCCTCTTCCTGCTCTTCTACTTTTTATTATTATTATTATTATTATTATTATTATTATTTTTATCTCTTCTTCTTCCCTAGCAAGGTGTCTGCCAGGACGATGATTCAGTTGGTTCAGCTTCATCTCACACTGACAGTCACTATCTTACACTCCTCCTCACTCTCCTTAAATCAAGTATTTATAGCGACGCTCGTGGTTGTGATGATGTAGTTATTGTTGGTGATTTTATCCAGGGTTTCTGGGAGGATAAATGACAGGTCGTGTGGCAGCTGGTGTCTGCCGTCACCAGGTTGTGTGGCAGTTGGTGTCTGCCGTCACCATGTCGTGTAGCAACTAGTGTCTGCCATCACCAGGTTGTGTGGCAGCTAGTGTCTGCCATGATTGGTGCTGACACTTGTGTCAGATGTTGAGTGTGTTATTAATGATTACTACTGACAAAAATAAAGGATATTTGCAAGATGACAGTGTCTTGTGGTATAGTAGTACCTTGTTACTAACTGGTAGAGTGATAATAAACATTGAGTTCTGGTGTCTAGGTGACTCACACGCGTACTGTGTTATTAATATGTTTAATATCTTGTTATGAAGAGTGGCTGCTGTTTGTTTCCCTTTGGTTAGGTCAGGTCTGTCAGGAAACAGGACAAGTGTTTCCTGACGCGGGTCTTGGTCATATGATGACCCATAGGTGGAGCTTTTGGTCATCTGACCGAGGCCTTCCGCTGGCTTACACGTCCACTTCTTTACAAATTATGGTTAGCATAATAATGTTCCCCTTGGAACTGTGTCCTCTTATCAGAATTATCTGTGTCGTGTCTTTCTATGGCTTGGAAAAGTTTGTGGGTATAAATTTTAGCACAGTGCCCTCATGCTGACACCGCTACTGCTGACTCTGCTGCTACTGATGCCACAGCCGCTGACGCTTTTGTTTCTCCTTTGACTTATACCCCTCTGCCGCTGACACCTTTTTTCTGCGACTTATAACCAGTTTTTGCATCGATTTTTTAAAATGGTTTACGCTACAATTTTTCTTTTTAGTTAGGTTGTTTTTATGTTTTGGTTGAGCAGTCAGTTGTGTGTTGGTACCCAAGTACTGATAGACATAACTGGTGTTTAATTACGAATTATCTGCTGGTGGTTTATATTGTCTGAGTTCTGTGTCTGTCTCACAGCTTTCTGTCTACTGTGTGTTGTGTCTGTCTCACAGGTTCCTGTCTACTGTGTGTTGTGTCTGTCTCACAGCTTCCTGTCTACTCTCTCATATGTCTAGAGACACTAGTTTTTCCAGAACAGGTAAAACTCAGATTACATACTAAGTGTATATACAGTGAGAGTGTTACCTCTCAGTGTATATACACTGAGAGTTTTACCTCTCAGTGTATATACCTCACAAGCTAATTTCCTGAGGCAATATCATTACAGTCACCAGAGCAGCCACAGTCATCACATAGTCACCGCACACTCACCACACAACCACACACTCACCACACAGCCACCACACACTCACCACACAGCCACCACACACTCATCACACACAGTCGTTGCTCACAGCCTGGGGTTGTCTTCCAACTGCGTCATCAGCGTCATTGCGTACCATTGCGTCAAGCAAGCACACACACGACCGCCGCAAGTCATGGCCAAGAAACATCCAAGCTCATTCTCACAAGACTTAATGTCACGCAAATTGATTCCCGCCCACAGACAACACCCACCCCACCCACTAATAACGCTCACAATCACCCGTAATTAGGGGTCGGCAACGACATTGTCGCCCCAGTAAAAGGAACGACCTGTTGATAGAAACTAATCTGTTTGGTGACAGGTGAGGTTAGAGGTCCTGGTTGGGAAGCATCTCATTTACATAGATAATGTTCATTTTTTTATGGTCCACAATCACAGTTGATCGATGTTAGAAGAATGTGGGTGCTCAGGCTAGTTCAGTGGAGGGTGCTGTTAGAGCTTTAAACTAGAAATAGTTAGTGGAATGGGTTTTGGTAGGGAAAAAATGGATTTTGGATATGTTAGTTTAGGCTTTGATATCATTTGGTGCCAGGGAATTTGATTCCCGTGTTGTGGAGAGAATAGACAGTGACGTAACGTATTCCATTAAGGGTTTATCAACTACCGAAGCTTGAAGAGTTGAGGAGATAGATAGATAGATAGATAGAGAGAGAGAGGGTGGGGATTAATAGGGAATGTGTGTGATAAAGGAAGGGATGTAACAAGCCCTTCACATACACATTGTCTGGGACTGCGTCTATACACGTACAAGTGCAACTCATACCCACGCTGCAACTGCATATTGCAGGATAGTGTGGTGGTGGTGGTGCTACTAACCTCGTTGTTGAACCTTCTGCAACAACGAGGAAGGACATGGATACGGTGTAATGGGCGGACGTTGTTCTCACATGTGTGTAGAAACATATTCCTTCACGTCAGTTGCTTTCTCCTCGAGTAGACTTAACAGTGAGGAGTCAGTCGTCAGTCCATTTATTCATTTATCAATTCGTTCATTTATCAGATCATTTACTTATTTATTCGCGCCTTCATTCATTCACTCATCAGTTCATTCATGTCTGTGTCAGTAGCTAGAGTGGCAGGGAGGGTGTGAGGTCACAGCAAGTGCTGGTGTAACGCAATAATGCCTTTGTTTACCTTTTGTGCCCTCCTAATGTATAAATTTATTCTCTCTCTCTCTCTCTCTCTCTCTCTCTCTCTCTCTCTCTCTCTCTCTCCCCTCCCCTCCCTACAATACCATAGACGGAGGATCAAGCCTCCACCATTTCTTGCGTTGAATGAGTCACAATGGTCTGAGTGTCGATCCTTCAGCACTTGGCCACAGACCGCACTGGAGGAGTACAAAACTCTCTATACAGGTCACGAGTACATCACAGGTCTAGGACCTCCCAATTATTGGTCTCCTTATTTAACGTCAAACCTCATAGTATTCGACTCACAAAAGGGAACACTAGAATTTGATGTCTTGGAAAGGCGAATTGGATGGGAAAGTTGCCTTATACCTGCTGCCTCTATTCACTGTTTAGTATATAGGTACCTAGTTGAGTAAATAGGTAGCTAGTTGAGTAAATAGGTAGCTAGATGTATAAATAAGTAGCTAGTTGAGTAAATAGGTACCTAGTTGAGTAAATGGGTACCTGGTTTAGTAAATAAGTACCTGAAACGTTGTGCCAATAAAAGCTTGTTAAACATTTCTTTTCACACTATTGTCGACAGTGTGACATTTATATCCTCTTCTTCCTCCTCGTCTTCCTCCTCCTCGTCTTCTTCCTCCTGCTCCTCATCCTCCTCCTCCTGTGTGGGCAGCTCTGCTGAATTGACAGGTTTAACCAGGTCAGGGCGAGGGAGATAAGACATTGTCCAGTCATCTTCCTTTTGTTCTCAGTGTTGGCTACAGTGCTTCAGGTTGTTCTTGTGTTGGAAGGGTGTTCGTGTGTTTAGTTCTGGCTATAGTGCCTCAGGACTCGCAGCAATGGCTTTAAGTTGGAAAAATTCAGATTCAGGAAGTATATTGTAAAGCACTGGTTTGGTAATAGTTGTGGATGAGTGGAACAAACTCCCGAGTACAGTTATAGAAGCTAAAACGTTGTGTAGTTTTAAAAATAGGTTAGATAAATACATGAGTTGGTGGGTGTGAGTTGGATCTGACTAGCTTGCTTGTGCTACTAGGTCAGATGCCGTGCTCCTTCCTTAAGTGGATGTGACCTGGCATTGGCTTAAGCCGGTAGGAGACTTGGACTGCCTCACATGGGCCAGTAGGCCTGCTGCAGTGTTCCATCTTTATGTTCTTGTGTTTAGACATTTTGAAGAAGCTAATTAGCATATCCGGTTCACTGTACTGGTTTTTGCAAGGAAATTGATGACAGTATTTTTGTGTACCTCATTGAGGCAATCACCAACAGCTTGATTGATCAGAGACCAGGGTGCGATTAAGGGACGGAGAATCGAGCCTCCACTCTGAAATGCAATGACTAATATGCATCATAAACAACAACAAGAAGGTTCAATACCGTGACTGGAACAATACACAAATAACCCACAAATAGAGTAACTTATGACTACGTTTCGGTCCTACTTGGAGCATTAATTGACATACTAGCACACGAAGATAATGGATCCTCCCTGGAGCCTCCCTGGAGCCTCCCTGGAACCTCCCTGGAACCTCCCTGGAGCCTCCCTGGAACCTCCCTGGAGCCTATCTGGATCACAGGTTGATTGACTGTTGTTTCATTAAATATTTAGATCTGCGTCTCTAGATAACTACATTAATGGCGTTGAAATCTCTCCTGTGACGATGCTCTCTCTGTCTCTGTCTCTCTCTCTCTCTCTCTCTCTCTCTCTCTCTCTCTCTCTCTCTCTCTCTCTCTCTCTCTCTCTCTCTCTCTCTCTCTCTCTCTCTATCTATCTATCTATCTATCTATCTCATACACTGTTACGCACCATTTACTGTATTTTTAAAGATATATTATTCTTCCTTCCCTCGTTAGTGTATTTCATTTATTTTATTTTCATATTCCACCTAAATTTATAAGAGGT
This sequence comes from Cherax destructor, assembly GCA_009830355.1. NCBI lineage: Eukaryota > Metazoa > Arthropoda > Malacostraca > Decapoda > Parastacidae > Cherax > Cherax destructor. The sequence goes on along the minus strand of WNWK01002445.1, from coordinate 155,024 downwards.
TTTCATATTTCTTTTCCTGTGTTCCAATGTAAATAACTTCAGTCTTTCCTTATTTCTCATATTTCAAAATTCCGGAATTAATTTCGTTTCATATCTCTCAACTCTTTTCAGTCGCGTTAATGTTTTCGTTAGATATGTATTTTATCCGACAGCTGCTTATTCTTATTTGGATTTAATGTAATATATATATATATATATATATATATATATATATATATATATATTATATGACTCTTAAAATTGTATTTAATTGATTTGTTAATAGTAGTTTTTATCATTACATCAAGATAAATATTGTACTATCTATTGGTTATAATCATGACTAATTTTTAAAGGGGTGGAGGGGTAAGCCAGTGGAAGGCTTCGGTCAGATGAGCAAAAATTCCAGTGGTGGGTCATCATATGACTAAGACCCGCGTCACATCGTTTCCTGACAAACCTTACCTAACCTGACCTTACCTAACCTTATCTAACCTAACCCTACCTGACCTGACCTGACCTTACCTAATCTTACCTAACCTAACCTTACCTAACTTTGCCTAACCTAACTTTACCTTAACCTAACCTGAACTGAACTTACCTAGTCTTACCTGACCTTACCTAACTTAACCTACATCGAGATCTCTCCCCATGAGACATTCTCAAAGTTTCATCAATTAATTTTAACCCACAATACATTAAACTTTTATGTGGATCGCTCAACCCAGGTGAGTCACTCTGAAGACACCATCAGTGTGCGGCCAAGTGGTGCCTCTAAGATGGCAAGTCTTGATGTAGTTTCTCTCTTGACTGATGTTCCTTTTGATAATGGTGTTATTGTTCTCAGAGTGAGCCATTGAGAGGCTTCTTCAACACGTTATTCCTACTGATGTTTTGGTCGTAAGCATCTTTGTGTACTTTCTGGTACACTGTTTACCAGGATAACTACTCTTCTCTAAATGCTAAGAAGTGGTAGCCATAGCCCAACTTGCAATTGGTATAATGTTTCTGTTAATTATACCCATCCTACAACTAGCTATTATTCTCCAACTTTTAGACGCTGCTATATGCTCATCTCTATCCTCTAATCTTTATAATCTTTGTATGGAATATATCGAAATTGTTGTTCTTTCCACTACTGATTTACTTCTTTTTGGTTTTTCTATCTACGAAGGATATTTGGAATCCCTGGTTTGGCAGTAGAGTTGCAGATGAGTGGAACAAACTCCCAAGAAGCGTCAGTAAAGAGAGAACTTTGAGTGGATTTAAATATACGTACATTGCTTAAACTGACCATTTACTTTCTGATAGACGTAATGGAGAAGTGTTCGCCTTGTTGACACAGAGTTGTTTTCTTTATCATTAGCGATCATAGACATTCTAAAAACTAGTCCTCTGCTTAGAAATATTCATCTTTTCATAACGTTTGTGGAGGCAGTCTTTTTGAACTTGACTAAAATACAAAATTCATAAGCAGAAGCTTAGTTTTGATTTTCATGAGAGTTCCTCGCGTGACATGACCTGACGCTGACAGCCTTGTCACCTCTCGTGGACTGTTTACTGGAGTTGTCTTCCCCTGACCTGCCTTCTGACTCAGTCCTCTCGTACGTCTTCATGTGTTTGTTGGATATGTGATGGATGTGTGATGGACCTGTGGTGCATATGTGATGGACCTGTGGTGCATATGTAATGGATGTTGTGGAATGCTAAGAGTATGTTACATTTTATTCAACGTAAGTCACACACTCATATAGGTATACCTCCCGACCAGCGAACCAGGTGCTATGGGTATAACAAGTAGAGGCTGGTTGCATCTTGATGCAACCAGCCAGTTGCAGGTGTGTGTGTGTGTGTGTGGATGAGAGAGAGCCAGTATAGCGGGTCTAAGATGGTGTCAAAGCTAGCGGCGGATACATAACACAGACAATACTGGTCGTCAAGGAGACTGAGACATCCTGAAGATCCGTCTTCAGGATTGACTGCATTAACACTGCTCACGAACCCTGTCATTGACCTCCCCCACCCCCTCTCTCCTTCTCTCCGCTAACACCCCTACCCCTATACCCTACCCCCTACCCCCTATCCCAGCCAAAACTCCCTCTTTTCTTTAACCACTCAGTACATGATACGAAGTGTAAGGAGTGTATCAGGTGTGTGTGTGTGTGTGTGTGTGTGTGTGTGTGTGTGTGTGTGTGTGTACTCACCTTTTTATACTAACATATTTATGGTTGCAGGGGTCGAGCCTCCTCTCCCCTGGTGGTTACTCTGTCTACTCCTGGCTGCCTGAACCCTATCATACCTATTCGTAAAACAATGTATTTTCAACTTCCAGTTGTGCCCTCGTGTACCTGTTTCCCGTCTCTCGAACGATCTGTCCCTGTTCATCTTGCCAATCCCTCTCGGTATTTTGTATGTTGTTATTATATCACCCCTAGTCCTTCTTTCCTCTAGTGTCATCGGAATTAGTTCCCTTTAACCTCTCTTCATAACACGCACCACTTAGCTCCTGGACTAGTCTTGTTGCAAACCTCTGCACTTTCTCCAGTTTTTAACAGGCTTGACAAGGTGTGGGTTGCATACTGGTGCTGCATACTCCAATGTGGGCCTGACGTACACGGTGTACAGTATCGTGACTGACTCCTTAGGTGTCTAAAAGCTAACTTTTGATTTGCCAGACACACATTTTTCTGCACCAGTTATTGGGTTGATGTACACCTCGGGCGATATGCTTGGTGCAGTGCTCACCTCAAGGTCCTTCTACCTGAATGAAGTTTCCAACCTCTGTCCCACCAAGCCTGTACTCCGTCTGCGGTCTTCTTTGTCCTTCCCCAAACTTTGCACTTGCTTGGGTTAAACTCCAGTACCCACTTGTCAGACCAGACCTGCAGCCTGTCCAGATACCTTTGTAGGCTTTTCTGGTCCTCACCTCTTCGTATTCCCTTCATTAGTGATACCTGTGACTCTGTCTCTTCCCTCATGCCACTCAGATATACAAGAAAAAGTCCCGGTTATGGATAGTAAACACAAGAAATTCTCACGATGAACCAGTGGCTCTAATAATGAACCAGTAGCTCTAATGATGGACCAGAGGTTCTAATGATGGACCAGAGGTTCTAATGATGGACCAGAGGTTCTAATGATGGACCAGAGGTTCTAATGATGGACCAGAGGCTCTAATGATGGACCAGAGGCTCTAATGATGGACCAGAGGTTCTAATGATGGACCAGAGGTTCTAATGATGGACCAGAGGTTTTAATGATGGACCAGTGGCTTTAATGATGGACCAGACGCTCTCATGATGAATCAGAGGTTCCCACAATGAACCATAGGTATCCACAATGAAACAGAGGTACCCACGATGAACCAGAGGGACCCACAATGGAGATAGAGGTACTGGACACATACTTTCCACGAACTTCAAATGTATCACCTAGCATACTCACCTAACGTGTTCGGATTCTCCACACACCGTGCTCTAGTTAACCTGACTTTCATTTTCAGTTCTTGATTACAGTCACCAGACGTTATAATGATGCCTTCAGTGCGTAATTATGTTAAGATTAGTGAATCAGCATTAGTCCCGAGTGCGTCTCCTGATTAGTTGAGTGATGTGGTTGAGGTGGCAGAGTTAACGAGGCTTTTGGCAGTTGACCGTTACGGTTGACTGACTCAGGTGGCTGCTGGGCCACTTGCCTGAAGAAAGTGACCTTGGCTGGCACTTACAAGATGGAGTACGACCAGGCTTTGGCACTCTGCCATATTTTGGATCAGTAATCTTCCATCCAAGCGTCAGAATTCAATAATAATCTTCATATTTTAGCCACGATCACGACCAGGATCAGCGGACGCACGGAACAAGACAGTAAATAGCAAGCCTCTACATCCTCCTACGGTGATGACCCATACGTTTTTGTCTCTTAACGAAGCACAGTACCTCCATCTTCCCTCCCTTGTACTCCATGGAGGTGCTCTCCAAGGTAACTCCTACGTGTTAGTAACACCAGCCTGTGTCATGCTGTGAGCCAGCCTGTGTCATGCTGTGAGCCAGCCTGTGTCATGCTGTGAGCCAGCCTGTCATGCTGTGAGCCAGCCTGTGTCATGCTGTGAGCCAGCCTGTGTCATGCTATGAGTCAGTGTGTCATACTGCTACCTAAACCCCTGCTATCTACACCCCTGCTACCTAAACCCCTGCTACCTAAACCCCTGCTACCTAAACCCCTGCTACCTAAACCCCTGCTACCTAAACCCTTGCTACCTAAACCCCTGCTACCTACACCCCTGCTACCTACACCCCTGCTACCTACACCCTTCCAATCTATCCCCACACAACAGCGTCTCTGTATCCATCACCTCACACAAACTTCACCACAAATATGACACACACAGTTAACCTTGTGATTGATGTGTGAGTTAATATTCCTGCACGCTGACTCACTGACTGAGTAGGTGACTGACTGACTTACTGCCTACTTATCAGTGACTTATACCGTTACCTCCCCACATAACTACTGTACCTACTTACTGCTGGGTGACCAAGGGTAACAGGTGTAAGGAAGCTTGTCCATACGTCTTGACCTGCACAGGAATTGATCCCGGGTCGTTTCGGTTGTGTACCACTGAGGTATTAGTCTCCTGTGACAACGGTACACGGGGTTCAAATGACCTCTGTGGTGGTAGAGGTAGTGGCTGTGGTGGTAGCAGTAAAGGTCGTAGTAGTAGGTGATAGTAGTCGTTGATGTTGTTGTAGTAGAGGTAGTAGTAGTAGTAGCAGTAGTAAACTGCAGTAGTAATACGATTAATGTCAACATTTTTTTTTGCTCTACAAGGTACGGCAGAGAGTGATGTAGGTGTTGTATCGTCTAAGGTACAGTGTAGCTGCTGTACCGTATGAAGTACACTGTAGCTGTTGTACCGTGTAAGGTACACAGTGTAACTGTTGTACCGTGTAAGGTACACAGTGTAACTGCTGTACCGTGTAAGGTACACAGTGTAGCTGCTGTACCGTGTAAGGTACACAGTGTAACTGTTGTACCGTGTAAGGTACACAGTGTAGCTGCTGTACCGTGTAAGGTACACAGTGTAACTGTTGTACCGTGTAAGGTACACAGTGTAGCTGCTGTACCGTGTAAGGTACACAGTGTAGCTGCTGTACCGTGTAAGGTACACAGTGTACCTGGTGATCCCAATAATACATAATATTTGACAGTACTACACACTAATATAAGGTTCTTTTTTGAAAGGTCTGTTATCTATTTCTCTCAACTATACTCGTGTACTGTATGTACTCTGTGTACTCTGTGTACTCCTATGTGCCAACCATTCATTGAATTACCTTGACACAGCTAGTCTCCTTTTTTTTCTTATAGATTGATTTTTGTTGTTCGTTTGGTTTTTGTTAATTGGTTGACTTTTGTTGTCGATTAGTTCATTTTTGTGGATTGGTTGACTTTTGTTGTTAATTGTTTGATTTTCGTTGCTTGTAGTTTAACTTATTGTTTAGTTAGATGTTTCTTAAACCATACCACGGGTGGGGCTAGAACCCGCGATCAGACGGTCTAGAGTTTTGAGACTCTCTGATCGTGGGTTCGAACCCCACCCGTGGTATGGTTTGTTTGCAATCGTGTCATTACGATTTCGTGAGTTTGTTTCTTGGCTGTACCTTGATATTTGTTGCTCGATATTTGATTTATGTTCCATGCTGTTTTATTTTTATTGATTTTGTTGTTGTTGTTGCTAGTAATCCGTCCTGGCTATGCTGCGTTTTAAAGATCTGATCTCCTGGTCTCAGACCGGGCCGCGGGGGCCTTGACCCCCGAAACCCTCTCCAGGTATATTCTCCTTTGCTTTATTTGCATCATGATCCAGAAAAATATCATCTTTTGTGTATATGTATATATATATATATATATATATATATATATATATATATATATATATATATATATATATATATATATATATAGTGTGTGTGTGTGTGTGTGTGCATCTGCGTGTTGTGTATATTTAGTTATATGATACATAAATTCAGTGGAGATTTTTAAGCCAATTTCCTTTTTCTTGAGTGAATTTTTTCTTGAGTTGTGAAATTTGTGGTGGTAAAGATTTTTGTAGTGAATTGATTGTTTCTTTTCTTCTGTTTCACTGGAGGAGCAGAGTGCAATTGAGGCCAACATTGTGATCAAGGTGAGCTGGATCAACCCTCCCTCCATTTTCCAGCCCCTCCATCCACTCCATCCCCTCCATTGTTGACGTGGGCTTAACCTCCACTACTCCCTCTATCTCCTCCATTCTTGACGTGGGTTCACCTTTCTTCCAGTATTGAGATGGTTCTTCCTCCACTCTCACTCCCTCCAGGGTTAAACTGGATGCTTCCTCCACTCCCTCCAGGGTTAATCTGGATGCTTCCTCCACGTGGATCAAGCAGACTGTTGGTATGCAGAGAGGAGCCTGGATGATCCTGCCTCATACTCCACACCCTAGATATTGTTGAAAGGTTCTTGATTCAAGGAATTAGAGCCTTCCATTCCCCAGGCTGTATGCAACATCTCCATTTTCTCCCACAAGTTTCGTCTCCCTCGCTGCCATCTACAGTTCCTACACGACTTGGAATTTCTACGTTGTGGTTATGTTTCACCTGGTCTGTCTCTTTTCTAAATAAGTTTGTATGTGTGTGTACGCAAGTAATTGTGGTTGCAGGGGTCGATTCATAGCTCCTGGTCCCGTGTGTGTGTGTGTGAGAGAGAGAGAGACCTGTGGGTTACAGTCATAGCGAGCCAGACCACAACTTCCGGCCTCCTGACCCAGCTCCACACCGTCATTTAGTAGTTTCAAGATTTATTTCAGTACCAGCAGCAGCATCAGCACTAGCTGCTGCTGCTGCTGCTGCTGCTGCTGTGATCAATAGTACATTATGCATGGGGCAACCCTCACTCCTTATTCTCCTTATTGCACTCATCACTGAGGTTCATCGACATGGGGACCTCATTATCCTTGAACGCCGATAGTCAATATTCTAGGCCAATATTCTAGGAAAAATTAGCATATGCAGGTGTCTTGTGACTAAAATTATTGACAACTTCCAAAAGCCTCTGCGGCGAAGCTTCCAACTATCAGTAAGTTGTCTACTAACTCAATCGAAATTTCGATTCCCATTAAATCATGTTAAATATACATGGGTCTACCTTTTGTGAATGGCTTCAGTGTTTATAGAGTGACGCAGGTTACGGCTTGTGTGCCAGCGAATCTGTCTATGCTTTATTATATATATATATATATATATATAGGTAGTAGGTTGGTAGACAGCAACCACCCAGGGAGGTACTACCGTCCTGCCAGGTGACTGTGAAACAGAAACCTGAAACTGTTTTACATGATGGTAGGATTGCTGGTGTCTTTTTTCTGTCTCATAAACACGCTGGATAACAGGTATATCTAGCTACTTCTACTTACACTTTAGGTCACACTACACTGGCATACACATGCATATATATACATACACACATCTAGGTTTTTCTTCTTTTTCTTAATAGCTCTTGTTCCTTTTATTTTCTCTATTGTCCATGGGGAAGTGGAAAAGAATCTTTCCTCCGTAAGCCATGCGTGTCGTATGAGGCGACTAAGATGCCGGGAGCAATGGGCTAGTAACCCCTTCTCCTGTACAAATCTACTAAAAACGAGAAGAAGAAAAACTTTATAAAATTGGGTTGTCTGAATGTGCGTGGATGTAGTGCGGATGATAAGAAAGAGATGATTGCCGATGTTATGAATGAAAAGAAGTTGGATGTCCTGGCCCTAAGCGAAACAAAGCTGAAGGGGGTAGGCGAGTTTCAGTGGGGAGAAATAAATGGGATTAAGTCAGGAGTATCTGAGAGAGTTAGAGCTAAGGAAGGGGTAGCAATAATGTTGAAGGATCAGTTATGGAAGGAAAAGAGGGAATATAAATGTGTAAATTCAAGGATTATGTGGATTAAAATAAGGGTCGGATGCGAAAAGTGGGTCATAATAAGCGTGTATGCACCTGGAGAAGAGAGGAGTGTAGAGGGAGAGAGAGATTTTGGGAGATGTTAAGCGAATGTATAGGAACTTTTGAACCAAATGAGAGAGTAATTGTGGTAGGGGACCTAAATGCTAAAGTGGGAGAAACATGCAGAGAGGTGTAGTAGGTAAGTTTGGGGTGCCAGGTGTAAATGATAATGGGAGCCCTTGATTGAACTTTGTATAGAAAGGGGTTTAGTTATAGGTAATACATATTTTAAGAAAAAGAGGATAAATAAGTATACAAGATATGATGTAGGGCGTAATGACAGTAGTTTGTTGGACTATGTATTGATAGATAAAAGACTGTTGAGTAGACTTCAGGATGTACATGTTTATAGAGGGGCTACAGATATATCAGATCACTTTTTAGTTATAGCTACAGTGGGAGTAAAAGGTAGATGGGATACAAGGAAAATAGAATCAGTAAGTAAAAGAGAGGTGAAGGTTTATAAACTAAAAGAGGAGGCAGTTAGGGTAAGATATAAACAACTATTGGAGGATAGATGGGCTAGTGAGAGTGTAGGCAATGGGGTCGAAAATGTATGGGGTAGATTTAAAAATGTAGTGTTAGAGTGTTCAGCAGAAGTTTGTGGTTACAGGCGAGTGGGTGCGGGAGGGAAGAGGAGCGATTGGTGGAATGATGATGTAAAGAGAGTAGTAAGGGAGAAAAAGTTAGCATATGAGAGGTTTTTACAAAGTAGAAGTGATGCAAGGAGGGAAGAGTATATGGAGAGAAAAGAGAGGTTAAAAGAGTGGTGAAGCAATGTAAAAAGAGAGCAGATGAGAGAGTGGGTGAGATGTTATCAGCAAATTTTGTTGAAAATAAGAAAAAGTTTTGGAATGAGATTAATAAGTTGAGGAAGCCTAGAGAACAAATGGATTTGACAGTTAAAAATAGGAGAGTTATTAAATGGAGAGTTAGAGGTATCGGGAAGATGGAGAGAATATTTTGAGGATTTGTTAAATGTTGATGAAGACAGGGAAGCTGTGATTTCGTGTGTAGGGCAAGGAGGAATAACATCTTGTAGGAGTGTGGAAGAGCCAGTTGTGGGTGTAGGGGAAGTTCGTGAGGCAGTGGGTAGAATGAAAGGGGGTAAGGCAGCTGGGATTGATGGGATAAAGATAGAAATGTTAAAGCAGGTGGGGATATAATTTTGGAGTGGTTGGTGCTATTATTTAATAAATGTATGGAAGAGGGTAAGGTACCTAGGGATTGGCAGAGAGCGTGTATTGTTCCTTTGTATAAAGGCAAAGGGGACAAAAGAGAGTGCAAAAATTATAGGGGAATAAGTCTGTTGAGTGTACCTGGTAAAGTGTATGGTAGAGTTATTATTGAAAGAATTAAGAGTAAAACAGAAAGCAGGATAGCAGATGAACAAGGGGCTTTAGGAAAGGTAGGGGTGTGTAGACCAAGTGTTTACAGTGAAACATATAGGTGAACAGTATTTGGATAAGGGTAAAGATGTTTTTGTGGCATTTATGGATTTGGAAAAGGCGTATGATAGGGTGGATAGGGGGGCAATGTGGCAGATGTTGCAGGTGTATGGAATAGGAGGAAGGTTACTGAAGGCAGTGAAGAGTTTTTATGAGGATAGTGAGGCTCAGGTTAGAGTGTGTAGGAGGGAAGGGGACTATTTCCCAGTAAAAGTGGGCCTTAGACAAGGATGTGTGATGTCACCGTGGTTGTTCAATATATTTATAGATGGGGTTGTAAGAGAAGTGAATGCGAGGGTCTTGGCAAGAGGTGTTGGGCTAAAAGATAAAGAAGCAAATACAAAGTGGGAGTTGTCACAGTTGCTTTTGCTGATGACACTGTGCTTTGGGAGATTCTGAAGAGAAGCTGCAGAGGTTGGTGGATGAATTTGGTAGGGTGTGTAAAAGAAGAAAATTGAAAGTGAATATAGGAAAGAGTAAGGTGATGAGGATAACAAAAAGAATAGGTGACGAAAGATTGGATATCAGATTGGAGGGAGAGAGTATGGAGGAGGTGAATGTATTCAGATATTTGGGAGTGGACATGTCGGCGGATGGGTCTATGAAGGATGAGGTGAATCATAGAATTGATGAGGGAAAAGGGTGAGTGGAGCACTTCGGAGTCTGTGGAGACAAAGAACCTTGTCCATGGAAGTAAAGAGGGAATGTATGAGAGTATAGTTATACCAACGCTCTTATATGGGTGTGAAGCATGGGTGATGAATGTTGCAACGAGGAGAAGGCTGGAGGCAGTGGAGATGTCATGTCTGAGGTCAATGTGTGGTGTGAATATAATGCAGAGAATTCGGAGTTTGGAAATTAGGAGGAGGTGCGGATTACCAAAACGATTGTCCAGAGAGCTGAGGAGGGGTTGTTGAGGTGGTTTGGACATGTAGAGAGAATGGAACGAGACAGAGTGACTTCGAGATGTATGGATCTGTAGTGGAGGGAAGGCGGGTAGGGGTCGGCCTAGGAAAGGTTGGAGGGAGGGTAAAGGAAGTTTTGTGTGCGAGGGGCTTGGATTTCCAGCAAGCATGTGTGAGCGTATTTGATAGGAGTGAATGGAGGCATATGGTTTTTAATACTTGACGTGCTGTTGGAGTGTGAGCAAAGTAACATTTATGAAGGGATTCAGGGGAAAACCGGCAGGCCGGACTTGAGTTCTGGAGATGGGAAGTACAGTGCCGGCACTCTGAAGGAGGGGTGTAAATGTTGCAGTTTTATAACTGTAGTGTAAAGCACCCTTCTGGCAAGACAGTGATAGAGTGAATGATGATGAAAGTTTTCTTTTTCGGGCCACCCTGCCTTGGTGGGAATCGGCCGATGTGTTAATAAAAAAAAATATATATATATATATATATATATATATATATATATATATATATATATATATATATATATATATATATGGAAATATAAACACATATATCTTCTACGCTAATATTTAAGTTCCCTAAAAATCTAGTGTAACACTTTGGGCTATTCCTTTGGCTTGCATTGAGGTACAAGGGGCTGGGGTTATGAAATACGGGGATACCTATCTTGGATCATGCCACGACTGGCATACATCAAGTTGGTATCATTGGTCAAATGTCTGGGGTACAGCAAGAGGATATCATTGTTCTAGGATACCAGTGATGGTATCATTATCTTAGCGTACCAGTGATGGTATCATTATCTTAGCGTACCAGTGATGGTATCATTATCTTAGCGTACCAGTGATGGGATCATTATCTTAGCGTACCAGTGATGGGATCATTATCTTAGCGTACCAGTGATGGTATCATTATCTTAGGATACCAGTGATGGTATCATTATCTTAGCGTACAAGTGATGGGATCATTATCTTAGCGTACCAGTGATGGTATCATTATCTTAGCGTACCAGTGATGGGATCATTATCTTAGCGTACCAGTGATGGTATCATTATCTTAGGATACCAGTGATGGTATCATTATCTTAGCGTACAAGTGATGGGATCATTATCTTAGCGTACCAGTGATGGTATCATTATCTTAGCGTACCAGTGATGGTATCGTTATCTGGTACAATACACAAATAACCTACACATAGGAGAAACTTAACACAACGTTTCGGTCCAACTTGTACCATTTACAAAGACACAATAATAAAAATAATGATATCAACAATAATAATTATTATTAATAATATGAACAATAATTATTAATAATAATAATAACAATAATAAAGAGATAAATAAAGTATTTTTCATGATACTCTCTAGAAGCAAAATAAGTGAATGACGTGTGAAACTCAACGTTGTAATGTTGTTTTTCAATGAAGAAGAAGTGAATAATGACTGGCACTTTGCAAGACATAAATCATCAATAAACAGGTCACGTAGAAGCAATGGTCTGCAAGATTAATAGCAACCACCTATCAAACTGTCCACCTCGTCTCAGTTGCAGGCGTTCTTGCAGTTCATTGCTCCGTTTCCTCATAGTTTTATACATTGTCTTATAGTTTTATACGTTTCCTTATAGTTTTATACGTTTCCTTATAGTTTTATACGTTTTTGTCTATTGTTTGCAGCTAACTGCTTCGTTTCATTGATGTTCCTTGTTAGATTTATGTCCGTCGAATGAACGAGGGTAACTTAGTTTGTTAGGTTTTTTAAATCTGTTATTCGTAGCTCATTGCTTCTTTTCTGTAATGTTTGTTAGGTTCGATAGATTTAAATCTATCGACTGAATAAGGGTCATTAAAGTATTAGTTGACTTGGACGCCAACATTAACGAAACTTAGCATAAATTGGCCCAAAATAACTTAAATGGTGGGAGAGGAGAAGTGTAGGTCGTTAAACAATACACGTTCCTCAAGGAAGGTTGCAACATGGGATGGCACTAGGTGGAAAGATGGGCAGTGCCACCTCGGGAGTTTATACCCAAGCTAAGAGGGAGGGAAGAAGAGAGGGAGGGAGGGGAAAAATAGAGGAATACCTGGGGATAACTACACGGAGCAGGGAAATAAACAAGAATTCATTCACTTACGATATGTTTCCTGAGGACCTTTCGCCCCTTGATCACTTCAAATACATGCATTTGAAGTGGCCAAGGTCCAAGGACCGAAACATCTTCAATAAAAGTGTTCTAAGTGAATTCATTAGTGTTCGTTTCCCACAAATTGTGGGCAGTTGTCGAAGATATAGTACAGAAGGGATAGCGAGTCACAGGTAGCACACACGTGGCACACAGGTAGCACACACGTGGCACACCTTGAAAACGGGAGAATGGTGGTGCACTAAAGTGCACAGCACCCTAGTGTTCTAGTAGTAACTAGCACAGCCTGTATACTGGCATACAACTACTCCGGCGTGTAAGCAGACACAAGCAGCCCACCATACCACAGTCGACCTTGGCGCATCTCTCTCTCTCTCTCTCTCTCTCTCTCCTTCCTATGATGTGAAACTGTGATGCAATTTTTGTTGAACTGGAAATTAATTACAGCACTTCCTTACTTCATATATCAATAACAACACTGCGACTAGCCGAGGATTCGAACCCATGTCGTTTTGGCCCGCAAATTGGTGACCGAAAATCACATGACGCTCTAACCCACAGGACCACGCAATCCTATAAGAATCAAGCACCCAGCAGAGCTAGGTGCTTTACCTTGATCCGAGGACATACGGTGGTGTGGGTTTTCGCTCACCATAAGTCGGGCCTGAATTTCTTCTTTTACAGATTTTTTGTTCACATTGTCACATTTATCTTAGTCTTGTGCGCCTCTATAGGTCTTTGCTTTACCCAGTTTTCATGTTGCTGTCTTGTATGTCTTTTTAACCCCCACCCAGGTGACAGGTGTAGTCCCAGCGTGAGCACACACACACACACACACACACACACACACACACACACACACACACACATACATACACACACACACACACACACACACACACACATACACGCTAAAGATTGTCAGATCACTATTAGTAGTAGTAGTAGTACTATTATGACACTGGAAACAGTTAAACATGTTAATAATTCAGTATACTTTACTCAGTATCTTGCACTGGTTAATAAAGTCTGTGTTATGATAATATTGAAGGGTGGATAATATCTGGTGTAGGGGTAGTGTATATCAGTGTATACACACTATATACACTGATATTTTTACTTTAATTTCTGTAGTTATTACAGTATCCTAGACTGGTGGTTAACAGTTAGCCTTAATGAACCTCACTGTAGTGATAAGGATTAATAATAATAATCTAGTTTTCTACAAGTACATGATACAACTTATACAGACCATAACTGACATCAATGACACTATATAGAAAAAGCCCCTGGTTATGGCTGAGATCAATGTACTGCCCAGGTCTCCCTCGTAGCCCTACATCCCAGTCATCATCACAGGGAGGAAGATCCCAGCATTGTTTATAAGGTGTATTCAAATAATATAACTTAAAACAACTGTGTACATATCTGTGTAACAATACATCCCGTCCTCCTTCAGATTACAAGATGATTTTCCTGCGCGTTACAGTGCCTCAATTATTGAAGATTTAAGCATCGTTTAGATTCGATTAAGATACTTCAACCTTAACTAACCTTAATGTACGAAGGTTAAACCAGAAATAAGCAATTTCATGTTGCCAGATGTATAAAAGATCCCCGCTGCCAGATGTATAAAAGATCCCCGCTGCCAGATGTATAAAAGGTCCCCGCTGCCAGATGTATAAAAGGTCCCCGCTGCCAGATGTATAAAAGATCCCCGCTGCCAGATGTATAAAAGATCCCCGCTGCCAGATGTATAAAAGATCCCCGCTGCCAGATGTATAAAAGATCCCCGCTGCCAGATGTATAAAAGATCCCCGCTGCCAGATGTATAAAAGATCCCCGCTGCCAGATGTATAAAAGATCCCCGCTGCCAGATGTATAAAAGATCCCGCTGCCAGATGTATAAAAGATCCCCGCTGCCAGATGTATAAAAGATCCCCGTTGCCAGATGTATAAAAGATCCCCGCTGCCAGATGTATAAAAGATCCCCGCTGCCAGATGTATAAAAGATCCCCGCTGCCAGATGTATAAAAGTGTTAAAATCAACTCTCGTTATGTACAGAAAGAATGTTGAAGACTTGATCCTCCGTCCGCTTATCGTGGCACGATTTATAACCAGGCAGCTACATGTATTTTCTAACGCAAGTTAGATCGTTCAGATATACACGAACTAATATGCGTTAGGAAACTAGCGCTGATGTGATGAGGACCAGTTGCATCAACTGGACGAGATCTGCAGTTTTTTCGTGAGTAAAATATTTAAGTGTGTGTGTGAAAGAGAGAGAAGAATCATGTGACACTTTTGTTACGTCAATTGAGTTGTCATGAAATAATAATAATAATACTTCTTGTTATTGTTATAATGTAATCATTATTATCATTACAGGTGAGGCAGGAGATCCCAGGTTCAGCTTCTGACGAAGGGTTTAAAACGCAAGGTATTTGTACTATTAATTTTGTTTCTGCTAATATATGACGCACCACAAGCTGTTCTTGTGTGAGGCACGAAACCTGGAGTCCTGGAAAATGACACACCCAAGTTAAAAGGATCATCCTGTGATAATTCTTCTCCCTGGATTCTAAACATGCGGACAGACCTTGATATTGCAAGCATCAAGGATAGTGCCACTGAAAAAAAAATATCCACAATGGTGTAAATATGCTCAGGTTAACTCATCACAAACCCTTGCGCAGAAGACCTCCAATCTTCAGCACTTGTCAACACTCCTCCAGATGGGTCATAGAAACAGGAACTGACTTCCGCATGCACCAGATACATGATCTGTGTCAAGTAAGTCAACAGTGACACTTCCCTACATCGTGGGAAAGTACCTTTCTCCAAATTAATGTCCTTCATTTTCCCCCTAAGTGTTGTATTAGTTTACTGGCTTGTGCTAATAGGTCAGATGCCGTGTTCCTTTCTTAAGTGAATGTGACCTGACCAGACTAGGTTGGGGCATTGGCTTAAGCTGGTAGGAGACTTGGACCTGCCTCGCATGGGCCAGTAGGCCTGCTGCAGTGTTCTTATGTTCTTATCACAACCAAAGTGTCGTGTTGCATCCCAGCAACAGTTTTCTCTGAGATCACAACCAAAGCCTCATCTTGAAGCCTACCAGGATGCCTTAATTTTTATTGATGCCATAGTAACACAGCACACTCGTCCATAAATCACGTATGTTGAAGGTTGTGTTAAGCAGTTGACTGGTGCAGCTGGTAGTGCCACTGTTGTCACACACTGATGGCTCTCATGTAGAAATTAGAGCATCCATCAACAATTCTGCTTCTTATACCCTTCAGACTGAACTGTTACTCTACTCGCAGTCAAACGTATTTATGTATCTATAGTTGACACCTTAATTGTAACTGATTATCTATCATCCATAAATGCTCTTAAATCCATGAGTGTCATCTGTGTCATTCTTGTGTCGGAAGGCAGACACATGTATGGTAGACAGTGGAGTCAGAGTACACCTGTGGATTCCAACTTTGATATTCAGATACCTGGTAGAACTGGTCAATGTTTACCTTGAAGAAGGGATTGGATTGCAACTTTGGGTGTTTACTAGTAGTTTGAAGACAATAACAAGAAAAGAACTTCAACTGGACATCATTGTCTGGAGACTGAGGGAGACTGACACCAGTCAGTCCATCTATCATCAGTCTGTCTCGGAAGACGAACAACACTGTGCCAGTAACGCTAGAGCGTATTTACTGCTAGTTGAACAGGGGACATACGTCTCACCTTGCCAGGGAATCGAACCCAGGACCTCTACCACTGAGCTACAGGTAACCTTCGTATACCTCTCGTCCTCTCTTCTCACATTCCTCTCCCCTCCCTCCCCCAGATATTCAATCCCCCCACTCCCCCCCCTGCCACCATCCTCCTCGCGTGAATGAAAGCTTACGATTGGCCAGTTAATTTGGAGCCCTGACCTTAATATACGGCTCAGTAGTGCTCCAGGCAGCCCTGCACGCACGCACGCACGCACGCACACACACACACACACACACACACACACACACACACACACACACACACACACACACGTGTACACATCCATCTAGTACCCACAATTTCGTACACACAAAACTGATGCTATTCTATCATTACCAAGGAGTGAAAGTAGCTTTTAGACCAGCTAAAATTTGGACTCTACACTGAACGAAACTTAGCTGTCATCCCAGAAGAAACGTGTTCTGTAAAGAGTGTATTTTTTGCACTGTCGTGGGCAGTATAGTTCTTGGGCCCAGTATATAGAGTAATGTATGGGGTTCATTATTGTTGAACAGATAAGATAGGAAGCTGGTTCTTCACTGTGTGGTACAGGTGGTGTGTGGATAGTGACCTGGACAGGTGGTGTGTGGATAGTGACCTGGACAGGTGGTGTGTGGATAGTGACCTGGACAGGTGGTGTGTGGATAGTGACTTGAACAGGTGGTGTGTGGATAGTGACTTGGACAGGTGGTGTGTGGATAGTGACTTGGACAGGTGGTGTGTGGATAGTGACTTGGACAGGTGGTGTGTGGATAGTGACTTGGACAGGTGGTGTGTGGATAGTGACTTGGACAGGTGGTGTGTGGATAGTGACCTGGACAGGTGGTGTGTGCATAGTGACCTGGACAGGTGGTGTGTGCATAGGGACCTGGACAGGTGGTGTGTGCATAGTGACCTGGACAGGTGGTGTGTGCATAGTGACCTGGACAGGTCCACTGACGTATCGTTTCTGAAGATCAACTTCTCAGTCATGTCTGCCTTAATTGATATGCTGGCGCTACTGCAACATGTATGCTGGCTATACTGCAACATATATGCTCCCATGCAACAGGGAGAGAGAAAATTTTATTCTATTTTCCTTTAGTTAAAAGAAGACATTAACACAGTATTATCTTGTCCAAAATAACTTTCCAGTGTGTGCCTGTATACCCTGACCCGCATACTGCTCCCTTCAACCTCGTCGTGCCTTCTCCTGAGGCTGTGTATTGAATTTTCTTCCGCCACTACCTCGCCCGCTCAGTTTCGTTTTTCGCCTGCCTATGACCCATATGTGTGCGTGTCTTTAACTTGGTTGTGCCCTCGTGTACCTGTTTCCTGCCTCTCAAACTGTCTTTTCATCTCCACCTGTCAAGTTCTAATAGTATTTTACACGTTGTGATCATGTCTTCCTGAATCCTCTAATGTCATCAAGTTCTTTTAGTCTCTCCTCGCAGTTCATTTTCTATATTTCCGGTACTAATCTCGTTGCAAATCTTGAAACTTTTACAAGTTCTCTACATAAGTTAGGACGTGGGTTCCACAATGGTGGTGCGTACTCCAGGCTGGAACTGACTTACCTCCTATTCCCTATAGTGCTGCCCTCCTCTTACTTGGATCAGACTTAATTACCTGTTATCACAACAGCTATTACTGCTATTACTACAACTACTATAACACTGCTACTATTATTACATCTGCTACTACTACTACTGTTATTACTACAAAGTCTTCTACTACTATTTCTACAACTACTACCACTACTACTGCTACAACTAATATTACTACTACTACTAGTAGTAGTATTACTACAACTATTACTGCTGCTACTAGTAGTATTACTACAACTATTACTACTACTACTAGTAGTAGTATTACTACAACTATTACTACTACTACTAGTAGTAGTATTACTACAACTATTACTACTGCTACTAGTAGTATTACTACAACTATTACTGTTGCTACTAGTAGTATTACTACAACTATTACTGCTACTTCTACATCCACTATCCTTCTTCTTATTGTCCCTCACTGAATCTTTTTTATATCGTCTTCATTTACATTCTGGAACTTGTTTTTGTTAGTTTTTCGACACAAGTTGAGGGTTGTGTTGCGTCTGCAGACAAGGTCACCTTCATAAGATACAGTGTAAGCGAGATACAGCAGCAGTGTAAGTGGGTGTTAAGTGCCAGCGGTGTGTTTTGCTTCTCTAACCTATATAACACAGGTACGCCTTTGTACAGTGATGGGGAAACGCATTTTCAGAGAGGAACTTTGGTGAGAAAGTTGACCTGTGTTCACTTATACAGGACACACACCTTTCTGCAGGTTGGGTAAGGTTTGTCAGGAAACAGGACAAGTGTTTCCTGACTCAGGTGTTAGTTATATGATAACCCGCAGCTGGAGTTTTTGTCATCTGACCGAGGCCTTCCACTGGCTTACCACTTTAAAAATTATGCTTATAACAATTTTTTTATATTGCATCCTTTGTACAGTGGAGGGAAAACTCTAATTTTCAGGGGAATTTTGAGGAGAGATTTTCCCTGCAAGACTGGTGTCTTGAGTCAGTGAAGGAAGAAGCCGCTTTAGATCTAATTAATGTTTGCATACATAACTTATGATTGTGACCAGATATAAACATGTAAATAATTCATTATCCTTGTAACTTGTTCATTAAAACTTTACGGTCCAGTCAGTCCCTGGACCCATTAGTATGTACCATACCACGGGTGGGGTTAGAACCCGCGATCAGAGAGTCTCAGAACTCCAGACCGTCTCGACGGTCTGGAGACTGACCGCGGGTTCTAACCCCACCCGTGGTATGGTTTCTTTGCAATCGTGTCATTACAATTTCGTGAGTCAAGTTACCACTGTAATCCTTTGACTACCACCACAGGAAGCATATGGGAGGCATAATAAAAATGTTAAACTAAAAACTAACTAACTCACGGGCGAAACATCTCAGTAATTCCTCTCTGCGATTACATCTTTATTACTCAATTTATACGGACTTTGCGACATTTGTCCCCCACGTTTCTCCTGTGCTTATATTGTTGCTGGAGGGCTTTAGATTCAGGGACCTGGAGCTACCTTCCAGATTTAAGGGTTAGACCAAAGCTTCAGAAACTCTTCAGCGTATCGTCTCCTTCGTCAAGCTTCAGGTTGTTCGTCGATCCCCAAACATTTATTATATGAAAGTAATTTAATAAATAGTACTACTTTAATAGCACTACTACTGCTTGGTATTAGCAGCTTCATTATGGATGTTACAATGGTGAATATAGTAAATGAATAGCAATCATTCCTTTGGCACCATTGCTATCACTGTGGGTACTGAGAATGTACTCTCTTACACACCTTCAGGTGAGGGAGTACGCTCAGGATCATATATATATATATATATATATATATATATATATATATATATATATGTGTCTTGCCGAATAGGTAAAATTTGGGATTTTGGCTTAATAAGTAGAATTAAGGTAACTCTGCTGATCGTTCATTATTACAGAGGTAAGACTTGTCTCTGATGGTGTAGAGACCTTGTGGACACTGTGGCACCTCTGTACACCATTAGGGTGTATTGATGTGTGTGTATTAAGAGCAACAGTGTGTTTACATCTGCACTATTATACATCTCAGTGTTTATATACTTATAGTTTGTATTAACACAATACCAACAACTATGTAAGCAAACACAATTCCCACGACTATGTAAACAATCTAATTCCCACGACTATACAAACAACGGTACATACACACAATGTCAGTAGCAAACATGAATTATATTGGTAATGTCAAGGTCAAACATGAAAGGTCACACGATGATTAAAGTCACTTTTTATATTACCTTTAAACTCAAGGTAAATATGGAATCCAAATTGTTCTGTCGTCTCAGTGTGGCAGCTGCAGGTGTGTTCTGGGACACTTGGGCTGCTGCAGGTGTGTTCTGGGACACTTGGGCTGCTGCAGGTGTGTTCTGGGACACTTGGGCTGCTGCAGGTGTGTTCTGGGACACTTGGGCTGCTGCAGGTGTGTTCTGGGACACTTGGGCTGCTGCAGGTGTGTTCTGGGACACTTGGGCTGCTGCAGGTGTGTTCTGGGACACTTGGGCTGCTGCAGGTGTGTTCTGGGACACTTGGGCAGCTGCAGGTGTGTTCTGGGACACTTGGGCAGCTGCAGGTGTGTTCTGGGGCACTTGGGCTGCTGCAGGTGTGTTCTGGGGCACTTGGGCTGCTGCAGGTGTGTTCTGGGACACTTGGGCTGCTGCAGGTGTGTTCTGGGACACTTGGGCAGCTGCAGGTGTGTTCTGGGACACTTGGACTGCTGCAGGTGTGTTCTGGGACACTTGGGCTGCTGCAGGTGTGTTCTGGGACACTTGGGCTGCTGCAGGTGTGTTCTGGGACACTTGGGGGCTGCTGCAGGTGTGTTCTGGGACACTTGGGCTGCTGCAGGTGTGTTCTGGGACACTTGAGCTGCTAGGTAAAGCTCCTGGAGAGCGAAACGTTGCCACAATGAAATGTCACATTATTTGCACTTGTGTCCTTTTGCGTGACATCTAGTTCTTGGGGAATATTTCTGACTGCCGTTTTGGTAGCGAGACACATAATAATAATAATAATAATCATCATAATAATATAATGGTTGTAAAGTAAAGCAGAGAGGAGCTTTGTTTAGACGTTTTGCCTGTTGACAGGCGAAACGTCAACCCTGTCAATCGTCTGTCCACAGGCAAAACATCGCAGTAAAGTGTCTGGAATTCTACCTTTGCTCGCACTTGTCTCCAGAATTAACAAGTGGTAAGAAAAAACACAAGAATATGAAGATAAAGTGTATAATAAGTGTACGTGGAGGGCCATAGCATGTGCTTGTTATCTTAAGTGGCCACGTGAAGGTGTTCCCATGTCACATGTCGCATGTCACTTGCCACTTGTCACCTGCTCAACAATTTTTATGTCAACACACTTTAAGTGGGGGGAGGGTTGCCCTCATGCTGCTCAAGGGCTCTTCATCCTAGGAAATAGAGCTTTTTTTTTTACTTCCTTGGATCAAACTTTATTACCTCCCTTTCTCCAGAGGTTGTGTGACCCTTAGTCTCTTACCGGTTTAGCGCTTACCAATACTTTAATAATAATAAATAATAATAATAATGGATAATAATTTCTACGTTAAATTTTTTTAATTTACTAAAAACCGGCGGTAATATTATTATTATTTATGGGGAAGTGCTAAACCCTTACGGAACATGGGTATTGTGAGTCTATGTGCGGGTATGTGTGTGTGTGTACTCGCCTCTGTGTGGTTACAGGGGTCGAGTCTCGGTTCCTAGTGGGTGTGGGTGAGTGCCTTTAGGTAAAAGAAAAGCAGTCTTGAATGTTACACACACACACACACACACACACACACACACACACACACACACTAAGATATCATTGGAGGCATCTGATTATTGAGATGACCTCAATAAGTCTAGAGTGCACTGTGCACTCGTGTGACAGTCTCTGTGTTTCTTGACTGGTCTGGTATACCTTGAGACAATTATAAAGATGTTGCAATCAACAGGGGCGTGGTCTCTCAACTTCTCGTGAGAATCGATCTTCTGAGGACAGTTGCAAATGATGTTGAAAATGTTTGATGAGACTGAAGGGTAATGATGACTAGAGAGTAGCTGTACTTCTTGATAACTCATTAACACGTAGTTATGTTTCTCATCAACACTGTAACACTGGTTATGTGCACACGAGTGGTACGTTTATGGAGCAACTTGCAGTGTGAACCTACTGACTTATGTTGTAATGGCCAGGCCTAGGCGTGATTACAAGGACTTCTGGCAGCCACACAGATGATCAAACCAAATGCAAAGTATGTGGCCAGCCCTGTGGTCACTATCTTGAACACTATGTGCTTAATTGTCCACTTATTGAGGAATATAGAGATAGTATAATAACCTATGCGACATGTCAAGATATCTTATTCATGAAAATAAGATACCAGATATATTAATCAAATTTCCTAATCTTGCTTGTAATAAAACTGAAGATATAAATCCAGATGTACTCAGTTAGATTAAGTAAGATTATTAAATGAGATCATAAGATCCTTATCTAAGATTATAAAGTAAGATTATTGAGATTCTGAAGCAAGATTGTTACGATTATCTGCCCAGGTCAGATATTAACCAACAGTGTTCATTTCTTGTACACAGAGGTTGATACTGGTGGTGGGTGTTGAAGACTCATCTACATAAGTCTTGAGTTCTTACTGGTACCATTACAATAAAGGAACACAATACTGACAAACTGAGGTGTTACACATAGACAACACTTAAGTGTATTTAATTGAAGTCGTTTCGCCAGACATATAGACAACACTTAAGTGTTTTAATTAAAGTTTCGCCAACCAGTGGCTGTGTCAGTTTAATACAGAGGTGATACAAGGAGGCATTACCCCATCTCTTCCTCTCTTCGTATACCATCTCTGTTTTGAAGTGAAAAAGTCACTGGTTGTTGAATAGTTTTGAAATAAAGATACCCAGGTGTTGCACATGTGTCTTGTGTAGATATGTGGGGGTGTTTTAAATATTAGTGTGTGTGTGTACTCACCAAGTTGTGGTTGCAGGTGTCGAGTCACAGCTCCTGTGTTTGTGTGGGTTTTGAAGGCAAGTATTCTAAGAACAGAAGAACTCAACCTACGGACCAAATAACATAAAAATCAACTTAGATTAGACCTCTAAATAGGGACAAGTAAAAATCATACAACAGAATTCAAATAAACTTACAAGAACATCCTGGACCATTCTTAAAGGTTTCTTGCAGGTAAATGGAACAAAGAAACTGCAAGAAAACAGGTCTACTCTCCTCAAACTCAAGTTTCTTCTAATGAACAAGAAATGTTCACTCGTTTCTACAATTATTTCCAGTTTCCACACGTGAAGATAATGAAATCTTTGGTGTTACTAATAACACCAGCCTGGCCAGGCTGATAGTCGACAGTGACCTCCTTTGTAAATATATACACTGATTAAACTAAAAGAATTCCCTGATTCGTGATTAACTTTGTATAAGAGTTCTATAGGCAAAGAAAAAACATATATATATATATATATATATATATATATATATATATATATATATATATATATATATATATATATATATATATATATAAAGGCAAGCAATAGATTCAAACTGAATTCCACCCTCCGCCTGAGCGGAGATTTAACCTCTGGCGCCTTCACCAACTCAGCCACGACACCACATAACTATGGGCGGCTAGCACAGAGGAGTCGCTGGTTCTCCTAGCCTGGCGCACCAGTGACTTGTGTGTGTTGTATTTCCTATCATATCTTGTCTACCTTTGCCACAAATATTTCTACAAAATATATTGTAGAACCACGAACGTAAGTATTGTGCCGGAGTTTTGAGAAACGTGTAGCCGGTTTTTTTTAATGGGTGATGGGACCCTAGCTATAAAATACCGCCCGATCATGACCTCAAAATCAGTAAAACTATTGAAATCTCAGATTTAATTAGAAATAATTTTGATTCATGTAATTTGATACATGAATCTCATATTAATCCCAAAGAATCGTTTTTATCTAGCAAATTTAGTGACTTTTTCACCCACCAAGTTATTTAAATGAATAATAGTTTTAATGCAGCAACAAAAATAATAATAGGCTTCCTACTGGAGACTCATAAGTGGCACCTCACGATATTAGAGGTTAAATTCTTTTCTGAGGTTTGACTGATTAGGCAACAGAAATATGTTTTGGAAAAGTCGGTCGAAGGTGTGAGAGAGAGACAGAGACATAAATTACACTTGTGACAATGATGTACTGGAGCACTGTGTACTGGAGCACTGTGTACTGGAGGGGAGAGACCATGATGGACACTTCCATTTGACGGCAGGAAATTGCTCTCAAAATTAAGTACTTAGTTGAGAGCAATTATCCCAAGAGGCACCAGAGGGAAATTAAATATATCTGTTAAATTAAGGTGGGGAGGGAGGTGTGGGGATGGAAAGAAGTGTGGGGGAGGGGAAGGTGTTGGGAAAGTGAAGGTGTGGGGAAGGAAAGAGAAAAGATAGTGGGGTGAAGATTCTGTGGTGGGGAGGAGGAGGTAAGGAGTGGGTGAAGATTCTGTGGTGGGGAGAATGTAAGACTGAGGGTGACGTTCTGAAGCAGTAGAATGGAATGTAGAGTAGAATGTTAGGGAACACTCGAGGAGAGAGAGAGAGAGAGAGAGAGAGAGAGAGAGAGAGAGAGAGGGGGGTTCCCTGGTTGTTATCCCATACAAGGAAAACAGTTTTCCACTGAGAAGAGTTGAAGGTCATCCTGTCACCAAGAATTAGGAAAGTGCACAAGTGGAGGCGTTGCATGTACACTGCACACTGTACACTGCAAGGGAAGGGAAGCTGTATCTGGAACACTGATAAGGGAACACTTGCAGCGCCACTTAAACTATCAGGAAGTTATTAACAAGAAGAAAAAATAGCATTATTATATAGGAAAGATGCCATGATCTCCTTCAACACCGCACCTGATGTATTCATATCATCGTTTGTTTACTCTTGTTTTAGAGGAGCTGTATGACCCCTGAGGGTTTGGTGCGTCTCCTTAATAATAATAATAATAATAATAATAATAATAATTACGGTAATAATACAAACAATAATAATAGAATTTGTGGTGTGAAGGCAAGAAAGCAATGGAACATTAGGAAAGAAGAGGACTTTAAGGAGGACTGTAAGACACTGATAAGGATCTTATCACAACATTAGCTTCGTGTTTTTTTTTCTGGTGTTGGAAAATTGGTGTGCAGGATAATATTTGACGTCGATGTGATATGCCATTTTAAATCTTGGGGGAAAAAGGGGTTTGTTTTAGTTGGAAAGTTGTGAGCCTGCAAAGGAAGGTGCCTTGATGTTGTTTAAGGGCTTTTGTTCCAAGGAATTATGGCGTTCTTTGGGGTAAATGAACAGGTGGATGCCGAGGTAAAGGTTTCTGTAGTCAGTTCACCCTACAGTAGACTTTTGTCTTATTGACTTTATGGACCATGTATCCAGCAAGTCACTGGGAACAAGGTCAACAGGACGAGAGTGCTGGGTCCTGTGCCTTCAACAGGACGTGAGTGCTGGGTCCTGTGCCTTCAACAGGACGTGAGTGCTGGGTCCTGTGCCTTCAACAGGACGAGAGTGCTGGGTCCTGTGCCTTCAACAGGACGAGAGTGCTGGGTCCTGTGCCTTCAACAGGACGTGAGTGCTGGGTCCTGTACCTTCAACAGGACGTGAGTGCTGGGTCCTGTGCCTTCAACAGGACGAGAGTGCTGGGTCCTGTGCCTTCAACAGGACGTGAGTGCTGGGTCCTGTGCCTTCAACAGGACGTGAGTGCTGGGTCCTGTGCCTTCAACAGGACGTGAGTGCTGGGTCCTGTGCCTTCAACAGGACGAGAGTGCTGGGTCCTGTGCCTTCAACAGGACGTGAGTGCTGGGTCCTGTGCCTTCAACAGGACGAGAGTGCTGCGTCCTGTGCCTTCAACAGGACGTGAGTGCTGGGTCCTGTGCCTTCAACAGGACGGAGTGCTGGGTCCTGTACCTTCAACAGGACGGAGTGCTGCGTCCTGTGCCTTCAACAGGACGGAGTGCTGGGTCCTGTACCTTCAACAGGACGTGAGTGCTGGGTCCTGTACCTTCAACAGGACGAGAGTGCTGCGTCCTGTGCCTTCAACAGGACGAGAGTGCTGGGTCCTGTGCCTTCAACAGGACGAGAGTGCTGGGTCCTGTACCTTCAACAGGACGAGAGTGCTGGGTCCTGTACCTTCAACAGGACGAGAGTGCTGCGTCCTGTGCCTTCAACAGGACGAGAGTGCTGGGTCCTGTGCCTTCAACAGGACGAGAGTGCTGGGTCCTGTGCCTTCAACAGGACGAGAGTGCTGGGTCCTGTACCTTCAACAGGACGAGAGTGCTGGGTCCTGTACCTTCAACAGGACGTGAGTGCTGGGTCCTGTACCTTCAACAGGACGAGAGTGCTGGGTCCTGTACCTTCAACAGGACGTGAGTGCTGGGCCCTGTACCTTCAACAGGACGAGAGTGCTGGGTCCTGTACCTTCAACAGGACGTGAGTGCTGGGTCCTGTACCTTCAACAGGACGTGAGTGCTGGGCCCTGTACCTTCAACAGGACGAGAGTGCTGCGTCCTGTACCTTCAACAGGACGTGAGTGCTGGGTCCTGTACCTTCAACAGGACGAGAGTGCTGCGTCCTGTACCTTCAACAGGACGTGAGTGCTGGGTCCTGTACCTTCAACAGGACGTGAGTGCTGGGTCCTGTACCTTCAACAGGACGTGAGTGCTGGGTCCTGTACCTTCAACAGGACGAGAGTGCTGCGTCCTGTACCTTTAATAGGACGTGAGTGATGGGTCCTCTACCTTCAACAGGACGTGAGTGCTGGGTCCTCTACCTTCAACAGAAATCGTTACTTTGAGATGAATTTCCATTGACTGAGGATGTGGCCCTCACACACACCTCTCTCTCAGTCACCTATTTGCAGGTGCTGCTGTCCCTCTCTGTGTAGCCTGTGACGTGCCACTGACTCTGGATTATATTTTAAAGTTTAGCCTCGACTCTGACCTTTCTGCCTTTGTCACGGCTTTTATAATTACCGAGGTGCCTGTAGAGACCTCGGAGAACTTTTTGAAGAGTTTTTTGACAATAATTTAGTATATTTTTAATTAGTGCTGGTTATATAAACTTAGCGGCTTTATCAAGCCAATAAAGAAAAGAATTACTGGAGACAGAGGAAGACGTGAAGAAGTATGAGGTGATCAGTCCCTCAGAGCCTTTAACAGCTATTTAATCCCTCGGTCTTGATAACCCTGACGGGCTGTTTTTATTCTGGTTGGCAAAACACCTTCACAATAAAAATACCCAATTGTTGTATATGTGTCTTATTCATCTGTTGACAGTGCTAGTGTACATGTGTCTTATTCATCTGTTGACAGTGCTTATACACCAGCAGGATAATTCAAATATTTTTTTTGGCAAATGATTTGGCCATGTAATTTACATTTAATCAAAATGCATAGGAGTGTCGGAGAACCCTGATGAGAGGGTCTTAGTGCTCTTACAACTGGTTCATAAACTTCTGCAGGCTGTGACTGGTTCATGGTGTCTGCAGTCTCTCGCTGGTTCATGGTCTCTCCAGTGTCTTGATGGTTCGCGGTGTCTGCAGTCTCTCGCTGGTTCATAGTGTCTGCAGTCTCTCGCTGGTTCATGGTCTCTCCAGTGTCTTGATGGTTCGTGATGGTGTCTGCTGTCCAGGATTGTTTCATGATGTCCACAAGCTATTTCTGGTTTGTGGTGGCAGCAGACTGCTGCTGGTTCGTGGTATCTGCAGACTGTTTCTGGTTTGTTGTGGCAGCAGACTGCTGCTGGTTCGTGGTACCAACAAACTGTGGTTGAAGGCAGTCATGTAAATGCAGACATTCTTGTGTTTTTCAAGCTAATTGTGTTAAGTGATGGGAAGAACAAAATTAATCCCTCAGTTAATTACCACCGGAGGAGGATGGTAAATTAATTATCTTCCTGCTCTTTTCTCTCTCTCTCCGTCCCTCCCTTACTCCTTTCTTCCCTCCATCCTTCTCTCCCTTATTCCTTTCTTCCTTCCCTCTCTCCCTCTCTCCCTCCCTCCCTCCCTCCCTCCCTCCCTCCCTCCCTCCCTCTTTCCCTATCTCTCTCCCACTGCTGTTGACCTTTTTTTGGCATAGTTCCTGGGCCTTTTGTGCATTCATATATTCATATAAGAACATAAAAATGGAGAAGCACTACAGTATGCCTACTGGCCTATGTTGCTTGCGCTGTCGTCCTAAGGATATATATGGAGTGCACAATAATCTAGAAACTTCAATGACAGAATCCATAAATCTCTTACTCTTCCTTCACACAGTCCAGAAGATGGGAGGTAATCAAGGCTGCTCTAAGGAACTAGGGGGCAGCTTCAATTCCCTATATCAAGAGCCCCTCAGCAGCATCAAGGCACCTTTTTTTATAGTTAATAAATCTTCTTGGGGAATAAATACATGAAGATTTTTTTTATTTTTTTTTTAAATCATGTCGATTTTTTTTTTATTTACAAGTCGATTTTTTTTATTTCTTTTATAAATGATTTGTTTTTTTTGCGTATTGATTTATAATTTGGGTGAAATTACGTCAGAAGTCAAAATTGACCTCTCGACATAACACGTGGGTCATGAGTTGACCTTAAATAGCGTGTCATGAGAAGGTGTCAGCATGTAGGGTCAGCAGAGGTCAAGATGTAAAGGTCAGTTCAAGAGAGGGGGGGATATTGACCAGCCTCAGGTGATGTGCCTCAAGCTCTTGATTCGAGGAACTGCAGCTGGACTCCCCTTGTAGATGGTATGAGAATACTGACAGTGTGGGACAGTAGTATTAAAAACAACGTTTCGCCCGAGCAGCATGGTTTTTCAGGGACAATAATGGAATACAGTATCGAAAAGTTAATGAACAAGATACGTGTGTGTGTGTGTGTGTGAAGACGTTTCGCCCACCAGTGGCTTTATCAATGCAACGCAGAGGTTCATAAGAAAATGAAAGACCGTTTTTTTTAAGAAGGCAGAAGACAGGATAACAGGTGTGAATACTGGACTTAACGAGGAGCACTGCAGAAGACTTACTGGTCCACGAAGACTCAACCTGGGATACACTATCATGACTCACAGAATCTTAATATCACGAACGCAAAGTCTTAGGACTCACCTGCCGTAGGTTCGACCATCACCCGCTCTGATTTGTTACTCTATCGTGTTGCATAGTAGTTCTGTGAGGTGTGATTATATATATATATATATATATATATATTCTCTTATGGTTACCTCCCCTTTTCCCTTTCTCAGAATTTTTTCTGTATCCTCTTCGTCCCCTCCTGTTCCTGCCCTCTTTTTTAACACAACGAGGGCAGACTTGACATAAATCACGAGATCGTGTTTCTGTGCTGCGTGACCTGACCCTCTCAAGGTCCCGGTCATCACCTGATGCTGCTGCTTTTCTCTCTCTCTCTCTCTCTCTCTCTCTCTCTCTCTCTCTCTCTCTCTCTCTCTCTCTCTCTCTCTCTCTCTCTCTCTCTCTCCTACTAAGATTCGCTGTAAGTATAGTCCAGAGGAGAAAGAGTAATAGCGTAGTGAACGTCCAACACTTTAAGAGAACCAAAAGAAACATGTTTACGGCGTACAAAATACATAGTGAAAAGGGATCGTTTCTTAAGGCCATGTTGACAGTCAGTGGTAGACAATGGTGGTCCCAGGATGCAGCCTCCCTACGCTCGCACTCAACCATGAAGACATATTTGAAGCGCAAGGTAGTTCAATACCACGAGCCAGAGGAATGGAACACGACACGGAGGAATGGAACACGACACAGAGGAATGAAACACGACCCGGAGGAATGAAACACGACACGGAGGAATGAAACACGACACGGAGGAATGAAACACGACACGGAGGAATGGAACACGACACGGAGGAATGAAACACGACACGGAGGAATGGAACACGACACGGAGGAATGGAACACGACACGGAGGAATGGAACACGACACAGAAGGAATGGAACGCACGACGACGGAGGAATGAAACACGACACGGAGGAATGAAACACGACACGGAGGAATGGAACACGACACGGAGGAATGGAACACGACACGGAGGAATGGAACACGACACGGAGGAATGGAACACGACACGGAGGAATGGAACACGACACGGAGGAATGAAACACGACGCGGAGGAATGGAACACGACGCGGAGGAATGGAACACGACACGGAGGAATGAAACACGACACGGAGGAATGAAACACGACACGAAAAAGTGAAACACGAAGTAGTCGTAGAAGTCGGAACTCTTCATAGACTTGACATTTTTCTCTCAGCAGATATCCTCGATACTGACCCTAAACTCTTCATATCTCTCTCTCTCTCTCTCTCTCTCTCTCTCTCTCTCTTACTCATTTTTTTAATTGTCAGCTTTCCTTAATCCTCTTTTTCTCTTATTTTCTTAATATGTTCATCTCATTTCTATATCCTCCTTTCCATTTGCATATCTTTATCCTTCTTTGGTTCTCTCTATTTTCATCTTTTCTGTCTATTCTTCAACCTTTTTCTCCTCACCTTTTATTTCATACTTTCTGCCATCATTTCCTCCCTACCTTGCTCTCCCTACCTTGCTCTCCCTACCTTGCTCTCCCTACCTTGCTCTCCCTCCCTCCTTCCCTCACTCATCCCTTCCTCCTTCCCTCCCTCCTTCCCTCCCTCCTTCCCTTCCTCCTTCCCTCCCTCCTTCCCTCTCTCCTTCCCTCCCTCCTTCCCTCCCTCCTTCCCTCCCTCCACAACAATGGTAGAGTCTGTCATTACAGAGTAGAGTAGTGGATATTACTGGTCATGTTTGGGGAAGTGTGTGTGTGTGTACACTCACCTATTTGTGGTTGCAGAGATCTATTGACAGCTCCTGGCCCCGCGCGTGTGCGCGCGCGTACCCACTTCTTATAGTTTTCTAGTGTAAGATACAAGTTTATAATTTTTTTCATTATTTTGATGTCATGGTGATAATTGCTCTTAATAACTCCTGTCTGTCTGTCTGTCTCTCTCTGTCTCTGTCTCTCTCATACTTTCAATATTTATTCTCACAATCAATATACTTTATGAGGTCTCATTGCACTTTCTCCAATTTCTATTACATGCCTTTTATCAACATTAAATTTCATTATCCATTTTTCTCTCTCTCCTCATGTTATTAGTCATGTAAAGACTTTCGCTCTTATTCTTTATTTTGGCACAAGATTTCTTTTTGCATTATCCCCCTCTGATAAGTTATTTACCGTGTATAAATGCAAAACGTAACGGGCAATACAGACCCTTGAGGCACCCCGCTGGTGACATATTCCCTCCAGGACATTTTTTAGCCCCTTTTACCACTGTTCGCGTTTGCCTCTTAAACGGAAGGTCTCTTATTATTGGGTTTTAGTGTTGCTGTGTTTAGTTTTAATGTGTTGTGTTTATTGTTCCTGTGGTGTCTAGTGCTGCTGTGTTTGTGTTAATTTTCCTGTGTTTTTGTGTTTAGTGCTGCTGTGTTGTGTTTAGTGCTGCTGTGTTGTTGTGTTTAGTGTTGCTGTGTTTAGTGCTGCTGTGTTCCTGTGTTTAGTTTCCAGACTGGTCTAGCAAGGGTAACTCTCTCAAAAAATTCCTTTAAATCTAGATAATAAAAATTCCGCCCATCCATTTGATTTATTTATGTCAATGTAATTCTAGGTTAATCAATTTCCAGACCCAAAACGGAATTGTGTACTGATTAGTTTGTTGTTTCTAAGTGTTTTATCCAATACACAACCCGTACGTGGGAGAGAGAGGAGCTTAAGACGACATTTGGCTCCGACATGGATCATTTACAAAGTCACATTAAAAGTGTGACTTTGTAAATGGTCCAAATCAAAGCGAAACGTCGTGGTTAGCTCTTCTCTCCTACGTGTGGGTTATTGTGTATTGTTCCAGTCACGGTATTGTGGCTTATTGTCCTTTCTGTTTTATCCACTTTATCCACTACTCTCTGATAGCTGTTGTACAGTATTTTTAAAACTCCTGTCAGCGATCCTGGACCATAGTTTGAGGGGTCTTCCCTGTCACCTCTTCAGAATGGTGGCACCATGAGTCCCATCTTCCATTTGTCTGTCAATTTACATTTTTTTATATAAATCGATTTTCAAAGCCCCAGCTCTTATCTGAGGTATACTACCACCCCCAGGATACCACTCACACCAGTCGAGTAACACCCAAGTACCTACTTACTGCTAGGTGGACAGGGGCAGCAGGTGTAAGGTGACTAACATCCGCGTACCTACTTACTGCTAGGTGATCAGGTGTAAGGAAACACGTCCAACGTTTCCACCCGTACCGGGAATCAAACCACGAACACTCAGTGTGTGAGCTGAGAACGCTGCCAAAGGAATTTTTAGTTCAATAATTTCGTTATTGCTTCTTTGCTTGTCTCAACATTCTCTTAACTCAGCCAGCTGGTCCAGTGGTTTACGCACTGGAAGGGAGTTTTGCCACTCGCTCGCCTTAAGTTCGATCCCCACCCGTACCGTGGTTTCACAGTTATAGGACTGGGTGTTAAATCTGCTGAACATCATTCATATTTCCTAAACACACACTGAAACTTTCTATGTTCTATCTTATACATTTCCTCCTCCGCTTCACTGACTCTCTCGTTCAGCCTTTGCATTTTATATTTAATATTTACTTAAAGTATTGTGACCCAGAATAAAAGACTTTGTGTCACCTTCCTCTTTAGTTACGTATCATTTTTAAAGTTTCTCTCTCTCTATGCATAATATATATATATATATATATATATATATATATATATATAACAAACTATAAAAAAACGTTTGTTTATTGTTGACATGAAGGTGTTATGGTGTCATAAACAGGTGGTGTTTACAGTTAACACCTGACCTGCAGTTACCTGCTGTGATGGTGGTGATTACAGGTACTTAAGAGTGATTTTCTGGATCATTGTTCCCACCTTTGAGAATAATGATCCTTAAATGATAGTGAGGTGGTTTATACGGTGAAACATTTCACTGCATGTTTTATCTATTCTAGTCATTAAAACATGTCACTGTTTTATAGATTTCCGTTACAATAAATTCCACTGGATTTTTTTATATATTCCTGTCATAAAATATGTCACCGGACTAGAAGGGTAGACAGTTTTAGGAGAGGACAAGTTAATAGTATGACTGTGATCTCTGACATGACACAAAGAAGCACTGTTAGTGTCGGCAAGTCTAACACTTCTTTTGTGCTTTTTAAGTCAGTCGGAAAAAGATCAATTAGCGTCACTATTACGAACACAGGTAATGTATGGCCTGTGAGACCTGGCAGTAATGGGAATTGGAGCAAACAAACTCAGCAGTAGACTATAATGTATATTTTGCCTTCACCCACTATATACAGATATATACAGATAGAATAATGTGTACACTACGGTGACAGACGGCAAAGCAGAAGCCAGAGAGAGTGCACTGTGCTCAACCAGCAGGTAGGCAAGTCTGCCAGTGCTTACCACAAGTGAACCACGTTTCTTCAACTTTGGCGGGCTTGCCTGTGATTGGTCAATGAACCAAGGTACTGATTTAATGATGAGTACCCTATTGATCGTTAAACCCTTAGCACCCGGTTCCCTGGTTGGGAGGCAGCCTGTATGGGAGTGTGACATACGCTGAATAAATTGTAATATACTCTTTGCATGCCACAGTCACCAAATTATTGGAGATGATAAGAGGATCAGGAAGTGGAGTAGACACCAGAAGCATCAGTAGCAGTGGAAAGTATTTCATGAAATTAACTGGTCCTCTAAAATTATCTATCTGTCCTTCTAAGCTTCGAAGACGCCGCCTTGTTGAATCAGCTCCAATAAACAACTTTCCAAGCATGAATCTTATCTTGGTTTGGTTTCAGTGGGGTGACTGACTTTCTCAGTATCTGTCAAATGTTCTACTCTTCAAAATCGAAACGTAGTCTTCAGTGTTCTTATTGAAAAGTGTAAATTATTGATGATGTTCTTCATCCATTGTCTTGTGAGTTGTATTCTTCATCACATTAGTAATCTACTTAACACTACACGCACGTGGGAGAAACTTACGACGACGTTTCGGTCCGATTTGGACCATTTACAAGTAACACAAAAGAGTGAGGGAGCCGGTAAATATAGACGAGGGGGACAGGGACGGGACAAAGAGAGGAAGAACAAGTAGTAGTCGTAGTGGAAGTAGTAGTGGTAGTAGAAAGTAGGGGTCGTACTTTTATTGGGACAAGAGATAGAAAGGAGAGTGAAGAGTGAAGGGAGCCAATAGTAGTGGTAGTAGAAATAGTAGTAATGGAGTGGTAGTAGTAGCAGAAGTGAGGTAAGTCTAAGGACTTACATGACCGACAAGTTACATTAATTTCACTCAACAAGGAAAGGAAATTAGCTCACGTGTTCCATTGATGTTAGTTCCAACTACCCGAAAATGTTGCAAGGTTGTCTTGTTGTCTTGTGAGACTCACTCTCAAGCCTTCCACTCAAACAAGCATGATCTTTGACCTGATATGTGCACCTCACGCCTCATGGATGACCCGGTGAGAAGGCGTGGGGGCTTACGCCCCCCTGATGAAAGGGGGGAAGGGCAGGTTTAACCCCGTCTCTGATTCTTGAGTGCTAGATATATTTGGGCCAGGCCAGAGTTCATCCCCAGTGTTTTGGTGATGGTGGTGGTGATGGGTGATGGTGGTGGTAATGATGGGGGTGGTGATGGTTGGTGGTGGCTGTTGGTGGTGATTGTGGTAGTGGTGGATGTTGTTGCTGTCGTTGTTGTTGCTGGTGGTGGTAGTGGTTGTAGTGGTGGTGGTAGTTGTTGTAGTGGTGGTGGTAGTTGTAATATTGTTATTGTAAAAGTAATAATTTTTGTATAACAATTATCTTAAAATTTTATGTTTTCTTTGCAGGTAAGATATCACCATGGCAACCATCTAGGAGGGAGCAAGATATGACAGGTAAGATGTAACCATGGCAACCATCTAGGAGGGAGGGAGCAAGGTATGACAGGTAAGATGTCACCATGGCAACCATCTAGGAGAGAGCAAGGTATGACAGGTAAGATGTCACCATAGCAACCATCTGGAATTAGGAGCAAGGTACGACTAGGATGCTGCTCGCAAAACAATGGATTCTCTCTTATTTATTTCATTTCATTTATTCCACAATTATTTGATCACTTTTCGTGATTTTTCCAATGATTGCTTTTTACGAGACTCAGTAGCAGAGGCCAGTCAGTCGAGACGACTGACGGACGACTAATGAAATAGTGACCTTGAGAACGAGTCAGCAAGATTGAATTTGCTGATGGCTGCCCGTCTTGTGGTATAATAATCTTCTGCCTGTACACGAAGTTAGAGAAAGTGGTGAACCGTGAGCTCAGTGGTAGCGTTTTCGTCACACAAGCGAAGGACGTGGGTTTGATCCTAGGGAATGTGAAATTAGGTGAGCTTTCCTGCACTTGTCTGCTCTTGTTCACCTAGACACTAAATAGGTCCCTGGATGTTAGTCAACTGTTAGTGGTGGCATTCCAGGTTTATATATGTAGATTTGTTCGGTCCTCTAGCTTGTTCAGAAATCAGAGATGGGCTGGGGTGAGGGTGTTCAGGAGAGTGGTGCATACTCGAGGTGAGAGCCAACAACCTGACCCTCGTATAGATTTACAGCCGCTGTTGTCAAGCAAGTTCCAGAGTGCTTCTAAATACTGTAAGTCATGACAGAGTCGAATTTCAAACCAATCTCTCTCTCTCTTACAGAAGGTTCGTACCTACTCCTGTTTACTTAACAGTAAATAGGAGTGTAGGTGTTAGCAGACAGTCGTGGGCGGCATCTTGGGGAGGGGTACACAGTGATCACAAACACAATAACCCACGTTACTTAGTTGTTTTGAGTTATCTTGGGTTTTTAACCCTTTGGGTTTAATCATCCGAAGACAGTCTTCTATAAAATAAAAAATATATTACGTTAAGATACGTCAAAACT
The DNA here is from genome assembly GCA_009830355.1 of Cherax destructor. Lineage (NCBI taxonomy): Eukaryota > Metazoa > Arthropoda > Malacostraca > Decapoda > Parastacidae > Cherax > Cherax destructor. Next base: position 119,130 of record WNWK01002445.1, on the reverse strand, counting down.
TCTTAAGACACGTCAAGACTCGTTACTAGTAACATCATTAGTTTCGCCACTAGTAACTTCAGCAGTTACCCCATATAATATATCAGTAACGTAACAGTAATATATCAGTAACGTAACAGTAATATATCAGTAACGTAACAGTAATATATCAGTAACGTAACAGTAGTATATCAGTAACGTATATGTCTTTGTTTACCTTGTATAATTCCAGGAGTATTTTATATATTGTGGTCGTGTCTCCTCACCTTCACCGCTCTGCTGTTAATTAGCGTATTATTACCTCACAGCTTTTGTGCAGCAGCCAAAGTATCAAACTAGAGGTAAGAGATAGGTATTATATGTTTGTTTAGTGTGGGCTCGACACAGGCGCTGTGTATTCGAGTAACGATGCATCATATGATATTAATTATTAGTCCGAACACCTCATTAGTTAGTGTTGAATAATGAATTATTTGCAAACTTGCTTTGAGTGAGTGTGTAGTCACCTATTTGTGATTACAGGGGTCGATTCACAGCTCCTGGGCACTCCTATTCGCTGGTCGCTGCTAGGTCCACTCTCACTGCTCCAAGAGCTTTATCACACCCTTCTTAAAGCTATATATGGATCCTGCCTCCACGACATCACTTCCTGGCAACTCTATGACTGAAGAAATACTTCCTGACATCCCTGTGTGTGTTAGTTAGTTAGTTAGTTAGTTACCATTTTGTCCTAGGCACATGTCGATTAGACACTAGGCCTGTTGTATGTATGTGTGTGTGTGTGTGTGTGTGTGTGTGTGTGTGTGTGTGTGTGTGTGTGTGTGTGTGTGTGTGTGTGTGTAACGAAACACTTCGAAATGTTTCGGCCCCGCCGGGAATTGAACCCGGGCCCTCCGTGCGTGAAGCAAGAGCGCTAGCCACCATGCCATCGGGGCGTGCGTGTGTGTGTGTGTGTGTGTGTGTGTGTGTGTTTCCATGAATATATAAGTGTTCAGTTGAGTGCCTAGCACAAACAATGTTTGGAGTAACCTGGCACTAGAGGAGCACAGGGGAGGCACACACAATGGAGTAACCTGGCACTAGAGGAGCACAGGTGAGGCACACACAATGTTTGGAGTAACCTGGCACTAGAGGAGCACAGGGGAGGCACAAACAATGTTTGGAGTAACCTGGCACTAGAGGAGCACAGGGGAGGCACATACAATAATCTGGGGAAGAGGAGAAAGTCCAAAATATGAAATTCGGGTCAAACGTAGGTAGTGTTTGAAAGAATAAGCTCAGGGCCGCAGTGTGTAGAAGACGGGGAGAGATGGTTAGTGCAGTCTTAATGATTGTAATGGCATCCTCTCTCTCTCTCTCTCTCTTTCTCTCTTTTACACACGCTTTAACAAGGTTAGGTTAAGGTTCCAAACTTTATTTACAAGGGTTTATCACGGTTAGGTTTAGGGTTCCTAACTTTTTTTTTACAAGCTAAGTGCTGTTGCTTACATTCTCTCTCTCGTTGACATTCAATTGTTTTTAGACTTAGAGTAAGAGTTCCAACCTTTATTTACAATCTAAGCACTGTTACCTACCTCAGCTCATTTATAAACTTTCCTTATCATTATCGTTATTAAATATTTTTTTGTTATGGAGTATAAAAATAAGGAACATGGTAAAGTTGGAGCCAGCTGTGTGCCAGAGATTTCATTTGTTCATTTGACTCGATATAATAGTTTGTATGTTATGCAAACATGTTCCAGACTCGAGTCATTGACGGTGTAAATGATCGTGGATGACGTGAAGTTGTTAAGACAGGAACATCGTGAGTGTAGTTGTTGCTTGCTGCATCAAGGTAGTCAGAAACAGTGTTGAAAAGGGGTATAAAATACAGAGTTAATTAGTTAAGACTCCAGTCTAACAGTAAAGGTACCCGGGTGTTCTTTATGTCTTACTCATCAGTCAGAATCAAATTCGCACATGAAGAGAAGCTTACTGCGACGTTTCGATCAGACTTGGACCATTTAGAAAGTCACTGACTCACAAAATCGTAATAATACGATTGCAAACAAAGCATACTACGGGCAGGGCTTGAACCCGCGGTTGGAGAGTCGTAAAACTCCAGACCGACGCGTTATCCGCTGGGCCAGCTAGCTACAATAAGATTCATCCAACTAGGTATATTTATACACCATAGGAAGGTTAGCATAGGCACCACTGTGACCACCAATGCAAGTTTTTACAGACGAATCTCCCGCTAGTGTGGCCAGTGGTGACCCTTTTTCCAAGAGGCAGTTAAAAATGCAGTGAAGAAGACACTGAATATTACTGCCAAAAAATTAAGTCAACACCTGACAGTGTAGACACTGCTAAGTCTCACAACAGAGTCTTCTTGCTCACAGTTTTCTCTTGTCGGCGTCAAAATGCCCACTAACCTCTGAGCGAGTGTGATAGGAAGGTTGCATGGCTGCTAGTTAAATTCCCGTTATAAATCTGTCACACGATATTATAAAAATGGCAAATAATAAATCGAAAACAATATTGGTTATTAAATCAGAGGACTTGGTTAATTATCTCAGTCGTCAGGCAGTGTTGCGTAGGCTGTTATAATAACAGTACTGACAGTACATATACAAAGAAAACTTACCAGATAATGTGCAGCTGTATGTGTATGTGCTAGTGGCATTCATAGTATATTAACATTCATTGGTTGCGATATTCCTTCTAGTGCTGAGACCTTTGATGTGCTTGTGAGAGCCAGAGTCTTCCTCTAGTCTTATTACTGCTACATCAATCCAACAATTCTCAATGACTCTTTCTTCTCTCTCGACCAAACACATCGTAAATTAGTGGAGGTTGGTCTGTAGTCATGCAGCGAGGTGTTCACCACCACACAATAAGCAATCATGGTTGATGTCGGGAGGTCGTGGTAGCAAGGCATCATGGTTGATGTCGGGAGGTCGTGGTAGCAAGGCATCATGGTTGATGTCGGGAGGTCGTGGTAGCAAGGCATCATGGTTGATGTCGGGAGGTCGTGGTAGCAAGGCATCATGGTTGATGTCGGAGGTCGTGGTAGCAAGGCATCATGGTTGATGTCGGGAGGTCGTGGTAGCAAGGCATCATGGTTGATGTCGGGAGGTCGTGGTAGCGAGGCATCATGGTTGATGTCGGGAGGTCGTGGTAGCAAGGCAACATGGTTGATGTCGGGAGGTCGTGGTAGCAAGGCATCATGGTTGATGTCGGGAGGTCGTGGTAGCAGGGCATCATGGTTGATGTCGGGAGGTCGTGGTAGCAAGGCATCATGGTTGATGTCGGGAGGTCGTGGTAGCAAGGCATCATGGTTGATGTCGGGAGGTCGTGGTAGCGAGGCATCATGGTTGATGTCGGGAGGTCGTGGTAGCGAGGCATCATGGTTGATGTCGGGAGGTCGTGGTAGCGAGGCATCATGGTTGATGTCGGGAGGTCGTGGTAGCAAGGCAACATGGTTGATGTCGGGAGGTCGTGGTAGCAAGGCATCATGGTTGATGTCGGGAGGTCGTGGTAGCAAGGCATCATGGTTGATGTCGGGAGGTCGTGGTAGCGAGGCATCATGGTTGATGTCGGGAGGTCGTGGTAGCGAGGCATCACAAAAAGTGACACTGAGCAACCTCAGCTGTTAGATCATGTCTCTAAGGTACCATGTTGAAGTGAGTAGTCACTGTACTGTGTTGGAGTACTGTCACTGTACCGTGTGTTAGCCAGTACTGTCACTGTACCGTGTTAGACAGTACTGTCACTGTACCGTGGTACACATTTTGAACGCTGCTACTACTTTCCAAAACTGTAATGGATGAATAAAATGTTTATGATTTAGCATGACCTGACCATTCCCAGACATTCTTAAGAACATTCTAAGACATTCTTAAGAACATTCCTAAGAACATTCCCAGACATTCCTAAGAACAGGTTCTTAAGAAAAAGGTTTCCCCTCCTAGGAAACCACCTTCACCTGGCCTACATTTGTTAATTACGACTTACAATTATCAGACCGAGGATAATTCATAGGCTTGGAAAACAGGTTTCTCCTCTTAATGGCCTGAAAGATATCTCTGGAAATTATCCAGAATGGGTGTTATGTCTATTACGACTTTGATATCATAACTTTAATAAAATGTCCTGCCTCCTAAATGGCTGCTCAGTCTGCTGTCTAGGGGCATTTATATTATACTGAAAAACACAGCAACTTTCTGGCCAGCATGAACTCATCCAAATTATGAAGCAAGAGTGCAAATAATATAGTATAAGGAAGGACACAAAAACTCGCCTATACGAAAATATATAATAATGAATAACTTTATATACAACTTACACTCTACAATAAACAACCACACTCCAGTTCACATTAGCTCACTAGCACACTGCTACTTAGCCTACAGTTAAACTATTAAATGATCTTCAAAACACAGGCCCTTGCACACACTAGGCCTAGGGCCTTGCAAATAAATGAGAGCAAAACACAAACAAAATTACATATTGCCTAAATTCCCCGAAATCAATTGCCCACTTGACCAACGCCAGACATGATGTCTTCTCGCCGTCACCGCCGTCACCTCCTCATCTGCTCCTCTTCTGGCCACTCTGCCTGACAGGAATAAAACTCGTCCGGATTCAGAATAATACCGGAACTATGGAGCATCATTTTTTGTATACATTTTTACTGCAGCACACTGCGTAACAGTCTTTCAGTATATATATACACTGAGAGTATACTTTATTCAGTGTATTTTAGGTATTAAATTACTTTTGACTGGTGTTTGAACGGGTGACACGCAGCCTTTATTGACCCTCGTGTAGTAGATAGACTTTAGCCTCCAGTTAGTCAACTGATTAGGCAGTTAATTAGCCAGCCATGTGGGCTGGTGGGTAATGGTATTACTGTCTGAGTAATGGTGTCTGATGGGAGGAAGTGATCTTTAATGGAAGTGATCTTTAATGGAAGTGACCTGAATAGGACAAGTAATTAGTTAATGGGAGAAAGTAATCTTAATGGAAGGAAGTGAGAAAAACGTCGTAGCTAATAAACGTCTTTATACGTTTCTGTTTTCTCTACCTTGAAGTTTGAAGACCATCAGAAGATGCATTCTTGAGCTATCACATGGAAACCTTGGGGGAAGGAAAAGATAAAAAATAATCCAAAAGCTACTTTGGGTATCCCTTTCTAGGGATACTTAATGAGGATGGTGTGGTATACACATCCTAGTGTGTGTGGGAGCGACTTCTGGTTGTGCCTAGTAGTGGTGGTAGTATCAGAGGTAGTAGTAACAGTAATGGTAATAGTAGTAGCACTGGCAGCAGTAGTAGTAGTAATAGTATCAGTAGCAGCAACATCAGTAAAAACAGCAACAGTAGCATCAGCAGACGCAACAACAACAGCGTTACCAGAAGCAGCAGTACCACCACCACCAGCAAAAACAACAGTACCAATATCAACTGTAGCAACAGCAGCAGTAACAGCAGCAGCAGTAACAGCAACAACAACAGCAGCAGCAGTAAAAGCAACAGTAGCACCAGCAATAATATCACCACCAACAGCACCACCAACATCAACTGTAGCAGCAGCAGCAGCAGCAGCACCATCAACAGCACCCTCACCTGCAGCAACAACAACACCAACATCAACTGCAGTGGCAACATTAGCAGCAATAGAGTAGCAACAACATCGGCTGACCCTCTATCCCAATACTGATGTTTGGTTGACCAGCTGCTGTACTGTTCAACCACTCCACTGCTTCACTGTTAACACTACTCTGCTTCACTGTTAGCACTACTCTGCTTCACTGTTAACACTACTCTGCTTCACTGCTAGCACTATTCTGCTTCACTGCTAGCACTACTCTGCTTCACTGCTAGCACTATGCTTCACTGCTAGCACTACTCTGCTTCACTGCTAGCACTACTCTGCTTCACTGCTAGCACTACTCTGCTTCACTGCTAGCACTACTCTGCTTCACTGCTAGCACTACTCTGCTTCACTGCTAGCAATACTCTGCTTCACTGCTAGCACTACTCTACTTCAGTGTTAGCACTTCTCTGCTTCACTGCTAGCACTACTCTGCTTCACTGCTAGCACTACTCTGCTTCACTGCTAGCACTACTCTGCTTCAGTGTTAGCACTACTCTGTTTCACTGCTAGCACTACTCTACTTCAGTGTTAGCACTACTCTACTTCAGTGTTAGCACTACTCTTATTCAGTGTTAGCACTACTCTGCTTCAGTGTTAGCACTACTATGCTTCAGTGTTAGCACTACTTCGCTGCTAGCACTACTTCAGTGTTAGCACTACTACACTGCTAGCACTATTCTACTTCAGTGTTAGCACTACTTCACTGCTAGCACTACTCTACTTCAGTGTTAGCACTACTTCACTGCTAGCACTACTCCAGTGTTAGCACTACTTCACTGCTAGCACTACTTCAGTGTTAGCACTACTTCACTGCTAGCACTACTCCAGTGTTAGCACTACTTCACTGCTATCACTACTTCAGTGTTAGCACTACTTCACTGCTAGCACTACTTCAGTGTTAGCACTACTTCACTGCTAGCACTACTCCAGTGTTAGCACTACTTCACTGCTAGCACTACTTCAGTGTTAGCACTACTTCACTGCTAGCACTACTCCAGTGTTAGCACTACTTCACTGCCAGCACTACTCCAGTGTTAGCACTACTTCACTGCTAGCACTACTTCAGTGTTAGCACTACTTCACTGCTAGCACTACTCCAGTGTTAGCACTACTTCACTGCTAGCACTACTTCAGTGTTAGCACTACTTCACTGCTAGCACTACTTCAGTGTTAGCACTACTTCACTGCTAGCACTACTTCAGTGTTAGCACTACTTCACTGCTAGCACTACTCCAGTGTTAGCACTACTTCACTGCTATCACTACTTCAGTGTTAGCACTACTTCACTGCTAGCACTACTTCAGTGTTAGCACTACTTCACTGCTAGCACTACTCCAGTGTTAGCACTACTTCACTGCTAGCACTACTCAGTGTTAGCACTACTTCACTGCTAGCACTACTCCAGTGTTAGCACTACTTCACTGCCAGCACTACTCCAGTGTTAGCACTACTTCACTGCTAGCACTACTTCAGTGTTAGCACTACTTCACTGCTAGCACTACTCCAGTGTTAGCACTACTTCACTGCTAGCACTACTTCAGTGTTAGCACTACTTCACTGCTAGCACTACTTCAGTGTTAGCACTACTTCACTGCTAGCACTACTTCAGTGTTAGCACTACTTCACTGCTAGCACTACTTCAGTGTTACCACTACTTCACTGCTAGCACTACTCTACTTCAGTGTTAGCACTACACTGCTAGCACTACTTCAGTGTTAGCACTACTTCACTGCTAGCACTACTTCAGTGTTAGCACTACTTCACTGCTAGCACTACTCAGTAATTTCTCTGCTCCAGTGCGCCACTGTTCACTATAGTTCATCGCCAGTGTTCTCGTCTAATGTGGTATTGTTGGAGTCATTACAGTTCTTCCACTATTATTAATAATATAATGGCAGGTATCACCTAGCTTTCAATAGTTAATTGCAGGTGAGTAACAATAGGTGATATTGTTGGGAATTACACCTGGATGGTAATGTATCATTGTATAATAGTCGTTGTAAAACCCAGGTCACAATTTTGACCTCTGAGGTAGAAAATAAGATTTATTGGTATTAGGATGAAGGTAAAAGAAAAGCATTCTTGAATGACACACACATACACAGACACACACACACACACACACACACACACACACACACACACACACACACACACACACACACACACACACACACACACACACACAAAGTACAGAAAAGTACAGAAAACAAAGGACCCAGGAAAATAAAGAGATTAGCCGAAGAGCCAGAAACGAATATGCACAGGTAAGAAGGGAGGCTCAGCGACAATATGAAAATGATATAGCATCAAAAGTCAAGTCTGACCCGAAGCTGCTGTATAGCCACATCAGGAGGAAAACAACAGTCAAGGACCAGGTAATCAGGCTGAGAAAGGAAGGTGGGGAGTTCACAATAAACGACCAAGAGGTATGTGAGGAGCTCAACATGAGATTTAAAGAAGTATTTACACAGGAGACAGGAAGGACTCCAGGAATTCAGAATAGGGAGGTATACCAACAAGTGCTGGATGAAATACACACAACCGAGGAGGAGGTGAAGAAGCTGCTATGTGAACTCGATACCTCAAAAGCGGTGGGACCGGACAACATTTCTCCGTGGGTCCTTAGAGAGGGAGCAGAGATGTTGTGTGTGCCACTAACACAAATCTTCAACACATCCATTGAAACTGGGCAACTACCTGAGGCGTGGAAGATGGCAAATGTAGTCCCAATTTTTAAGAAAGGAGACAGACACGAGGCATTAAACTACAGACCTGTGTCACTGACGTGTATAGTATGCAAAGTCATGGAGAAGATCATCAGGAGGAGAATGGTGGAGCACCTAGAAAGACACAAGCTTATAAACGACAACCAGCATGGTTTCAGGGAAGGAAAATCCTGTGTCACAAACCTACTGCAGTTTTATGACAAGGTAACAGAAGTAAGACACGAGAGAGAGGGTGGATAGACTGCATTTTTTTGGACTGCAAGAAGGCGTTCGACACAGTTCCTCACAAGAGATTAATGCAAAAGCTAGAGGATCAGGCACACGTAACAGGAAAAGCACTGCAATGGATCAGAGAATATCTGACAGGGAGGCAACAACGAGTCATGGTACGTGACGAGATGTCAGAGTGGGCACCTGTGACGAGTGGAGTTCCACAAGGGTCAGTCCTAGGACCTGTACTGTTTTTGGTATATGTGAATGACATAACGGAAGGGATAGACTCAGAAGTGTCCCTGTTTGCAGATGATGTGAAGTTAATGAGAAGAATCAAATCAGTCGAGGATCAGGCAGGAATACAAAGAGACCTGGACAGGCTGCAAGCCTGGTCCAGTAAGTGGCTCCTTGAATTTAACCCTGCCAAATGTAAAGTCATGAATATCGGGGAAGGGCAAAGAAGACCGCAGACAGAGTATAGTCTAGGTGGCCAAAGACTGCAAACCTCACTCAAAGAAAAGATCTTGGGGTGAGTATAATACCGAGCACATCTCCTGAGGCACACATCAATCAGATAACTGCTGCAGCATACGGGCGGCTGGCAAACCTAAGAATAGCGTTCCAATACCTCACCAAGGAATCATTCAAGACTCTGTATACCATATACGTCAGGCCCATACTGGAGTATGCAGCACCAGTTTGGAACCCACACCTGGTCAAGCACGTCAAGAAATTAGAGAAAGTGCAAAGGTTTGCAACAAGACTAGTCCCAGAGCTAAGGGGATTGTCCTACGAAGAAAGGTTAAGGGAAATCGGCCTGACGACACTAGAGGACAGGAGGGTTAGGGGAGACATGATAACGACATATAAAATACTGCGAGGAATAGATAAGGTGGACAGAGACAAGATGTTCCAGAGAGGGGACACAGAAACAAGGGGTCACAATTGGAAGTTGAAGACTCCTATGAGTCAAAGGGATGTTAGGAAGTATTTCTTCAGTCATAGAGTTGTCAGGAAGTGGAATAGCTTGGAAAGCGACATAGTGGAGGCAGGAACCATACATAGTTTTAAGACTAGGTTTGATAAAGCTCATGGAGCAGGGAGAGAGAGGACCTAGTAGCAATCAGTGAAGAGGCGGGGCCAGGAGCTATGACTCGACCCCTGCAACCACAAATAGGTGAGTACAAATAGGTGAGTACACACACATCTTTAAGACGAGGTACGATGAGGCTCTTGGAGGAGGGAAAGTGGACCTAGTAGCGACTAGCGAAGAGACGGAGCCAGGAGCTGTAACTTGACCCCTGCAACCACACATAGTTGAGTACATATAGGTGAGTGTACACACCTGGGAGGCAGGCACAACAAAAGTGAATATTAAGTACAACTTACACTGTCTCAGAACCGTACTTTGTTGTACATTAACCTGGGCATTACTTATCATCTTGTCAGGAGAAAAATGTATTAAGTAAAGCAACACGTAAACATGATGACTTAATAAGGTATTAACTTGTCGGAGGAAAGTTATTATACACAGTAGAGACCTGGGAAGACAAGTTACGGAGTTTGTTTTATTGTGTGTGTGTGTGTGTTTGTGTACTCACCTAATGATGGTTGCAGGAGTTGATTCATAGCTCGTGGTCCCGCCTCTTCGCTAGTCACTCCTAAGTCCATTCTCTCCCTGCTCCATGAGCCTTATCATACCTCTCCTTAAAGCTATGTATGGTTTCTGCCTCCACTACATCACTTTCCAGACTGTTCTACATCTGTGTGAGAGTGTTTGTGAGTGTTCATTTATGTGTACTCCCATAAATGAAGCTGTGTGAGCACAGCTGTGCTCACACACCTGGTGTCATATCTTCATCAATATCTTCATCAAATAATCATTTTTTTATCATCCAATGGTTGTAGTATTTACTGTCTCTTCTTTCAATTTATTTCGTTATCCTTCCATTCCGTGTAAAGAAAAACATCCCATTATTTCTTCAACTCCACTTTCCTCTTAATTTATATTTGCGTTGTCTCCTTATCCCTCTTGAAGGTTCTAAAAAAGACCCTCCGTTATCTGTCCCTTGTTATACTCTCACAGTCTTCTATGTTGTTATCTCATCTGTGCATCAGCCACCGCGGCCAAATTTATACTACTCACACTTCCAACATAACTCATGTAAAATGTCACATTAGTTCCACTTGTGTTCTTTTAACTAAAATATTCTCGGTGTTTCTACTAACATTATTATGACTTGTTTGTTCAAAATAATATAAAATACCCACAAGTTGAAGATTAAGACACATGTGTAACAGTTGGGTAGCTTTATTGATGAAACGTTTCGCCTACACAGTAGACTTCTTCAGTCAAATACAGAGGCAGCAGAAGTAATGAAATAATGATGATGTAATCAGTCCATCAACCTTGGAGAAAAAGTGTTTGAGGTGGTCAGTCCCTCAGACTGGAGAAGAGTTCAGCTTCTTGGTCTGGAACGATATCGTTCTCTCTCTCTCATATATTTATATATATATATATATATATATATATATATATATATATATATATATATCAGCCAGTGTTCAAGCATTTCCTTACTAGTAGTAGCATATTATTTTTATTATTATTTTTTTTATGTAAAGCGCTAAACTTGTACGCGTTATTCAACACAAGGAGTAGTGTAGGATTGCTCCACCGTCTGATAATTGCAAGACCAGCCTCTCTGGTTGCAACTCCTGCAAAAGTTAGAAGAGTTAATAAGACTCTGGATAATTTTCTCTTCTCTTGCTTAAACCACTCAGACCCAGGGTTGTGACCACTCAGACCCAGGGTTGTGACCACTCAGACCCAGGGTTGTGACCACTCAGACCCAGGGTTGTGACCACTCAGACCCAGGGTTGTGACCACTCAGACCCAGGGTTGTGACCACTCAGACCCAGGGTCGTGACCACTCAGACCCAGGGTCGTGACCACTCAGACCCAGGGTTGTGACCACTCAGACCCAGGGTTGTGACCACTCAGACCCAGGGTTGTGACCACTCAGACTCAGGGTTGTGACCACTCAGACTCAGGGTTGTGACCACTCAGACCCAGGGTTGTGACCACTCAGACCCAGGGTTGTGACCACTCAGACCCAGGGTTGTGACCACTCAGACCCAGGGTTGTGACCACTTAGACCCAGGGTTGTGACCACTCAGACCCAGGGTTGTGACCACTCAGACCCAGGGTTGTGACCACTCAGACCCAGGGTTGTGACCACTTAGACCCAGGGTTGTGACCACTCAGACCCAGGGTTGTGACCACTCAGACCCAGGGTTGTGACCACTCAGACCCAGGGTTGTGACCACTTAGACCCAGGGTTGTGACCACTCAGACCCAGGGTTGTGACCACTCAGACCCAGGGTTGTGACCACTCAGACCCAGGGTTGTGACCACTTAGACCCAGGGTTGTGACCACTCAAACCCAGGGTTGTGACCACTCAGCCACCAGGGTTGTGACCACTCAGCCACCAGGGTTGTGACCACTCAGCCACCAGGGTTGTGACCACTCAAACCCAGGGTTGTGACCACTCAGCCACCAGGGTTGTGACCACTCAGCCACCAGGGTTGTGACCACTCAGCCACCAGGGTTGTGACCACTCAAACCCAGGGTTGTGACCACTCAGCCACCAGGGTTGTGACCACTCAGCCACCAGGGTTCAAAATTTGAACACCCCCCCTTCCCAGTGGAAATAAGTCAGTGTCTCAGACTTTTTCTTGGGTTATCCTGGGTAATCTACACATATGCTGCTGTGATAATTTATGTAACTGTACTTATGCGTACCTGTACCTGAATACACTTACTTATAACCCTAGTGGCGTATAGTGGGTCACTGTGACTGTCACAGCTGTGACTGTGTGCTGTGCGTCATGCAGCTGTGACTGTGTGCTGTGCACTGCTGTCTTAGAACAACTGCCACAATATTTCATAACAGAGGACAAAAATTAGTTTCCTTTTATGATCTATGATTATATTATTGAGTGAGCTTAATATTTACGATGAATTTACTATTTTAGGTGTGTGTGCGGCGGTCACCCAGCACACCCAGAATATACGCCCATACTTCAAATATAGGACTTCACTGCCAGCACCTCCGTGACGTGGTTGTACCAGCTGTCACCAGCTGTGTCATCCGTCATAAGTTAGTACAGTTGTTCCACACCATGATTCACTCACACCTGGAGAGTCAATATTTTATTTAGAGAAGTTTTCTCACTGGGTAAACCTTTGCCAGATACCCGACAAAGATGCCCACGAAGACGGAATGTCTTCAAATTAAATTATTAGTCTCTCTCTCTCAGTGTGTGTTTGATTTATCGTTTATCGGCTTCTGCCCATGTTTCATGTTCCACACGAGATAAACGAGATAAACGAAATAATTCATGCACGGATTTACAGACGGTTCCTCTCTAACCTGTTTGTTTAAGTTACTCATGAAATTACTTCCCAACCTGTTTATGCCAGAGGTGAGATCCTTGTGTCGGTCACTGGAGAGCTGGCGCTCTCTCCTACAATTTCTTAATTCCCCCTTCCCTCCCTTTCTCCCTGTCTTCCTCCCTCCCTTCCTTCCCACTCCTGTAGCAGGCCACGACGGCCACTCCTGTAGCTGGGGAAAGTCTGGAGTGAAAGTGTTGTGAACTGACCACGACGGGTAGCTCATCTGCTGCCCTCAGCTCCTATCTACCCTCTTTCTCTCTCCTTGTCTCTTTTCCCCTCTCTCTCTTGTTTTCTCTTTCCCCTTCCCTCTCAGTTACTTTAATCTCTCTCTTGTGCGCCCCTTACCCATTCTGTGAGGGGGTAGTCACACCATTCCCATCCTGTGGGTGTTAGCTAAAATATTACAGAGGGTCCAGGGACTGGGCCCCAACAGTAGCTGTTAAGTGTTTACATATTTATTGAATTCTGGCCAATAATATTGACTTAACATAGTCATCAACTTTCACAAAACTTTAAAATATAGTTCAATATACTTGTAATTTATTTACGATATTTTGTTTTTTGTTTTTTTACAGAAAGTTAAGTTGCGATATTTTGTCCAGAAAAGTTGGTAATATTCTACTGTGGATAAAATACTTTGACATTTCTTTGACATTTCTTTGACATTTCTTGAGAGTGTGGAAGTAGTTTCTCTGGCAGAGTTTACTCTGAGTTATGTCTATATGAGTTGTTGGTACAAACTGACAGCCGTGCTTGCAGCCGGGCTGGAGCCTGGTACTAGTGCTAGGCTGGAGCCTGGTACTAGTGCTAGGCTGGAGCCTGGTACTAGTGCTAGGCTGGAGCCTGGTACTAGTGCTAGGCTGGAGCCTGGTACTAGTGCTAGGCTGGAGCCTGGTACTAGTGCTAGGCTGGAGCCTGGTACTAGTGCTAGGCTGGAGCCTGGTACTAGTGACATCCAAAAGTCTGCTGATGGTGTTATATGTGGCATAGACGTGTGGCTACTCCTGATTTGATAAGGCTAAAAGAAAAACATACAACGGGTGTGGATAGAACCCGCGGTCGGAGAGTCGTAAAACTCCAGGCGGACGCTCAAGCCACTGGGCCGTGGTGTGGTTTGTTTGTTTCGTGAGTCTTGGTAAGGCTCTACACAGAGCTACACATTGGCTACATAAAGCTCTACACAGAGCAAAATATTGCCTTGCTGTGTTTCACCCACAACACTTAGTCCTATCCTTGTAATACATTTTGTGAGTATTATTAACATTACCTGGTTTACATAGTCATTTGACGTTACTACGGTGTATCGAGTGTAGTGTAAAGAAAGGAAGAGCAGGTAAAGTGATTACTAAATGCTTTAGTTTATTGTTTATAAATTAGAGGGTAATTCTACGTCTGATTTAATTTGTGTAAGGAAAATATGCGGCTTGGAAAGACTTGTATAGTGCTTCGGAAATTGTCAGCTATCACCACCGTCTGTTCTGCCTATCTCACCACAGTCCCAAGGGATGTCCGTTCTTTATATTATTACTTATTATTACTACTACTGCTGCTACTACTACGACTACTACTACGACTACTACTACGACTACTACTACGACTACTACGACCACTACTACGACTACTACTACGACTACTACTACGACTACTACTACTACTACTACTACATTCATAGAATCACTGAAGCCATTGGGGTTATAAGGAAGGTAATCAGGTTATATTTTAGCAAGAGAAGATACAAAAGTTCTCAATCCAATCCACTTGAGAGTGCAGAGTCGGCATTGTTGCTAGAAATGACTGGTTGCTTGTGCTCTAAGCATGGCACACGTCGAGCAATGTTGCAATTTACGAGGTGCAGCGGATGTTGTAGTAGCAAGGTATCAGAGTCATTAATAGCGGAACACTGTCATATTTTCTGGTAATTACGGTGAGTAATAAGAGTGAGGTTATTTACACTGATTACCAAGCAAGGATCTGATGCGTGAGAACACTCCAATCTTAACCACTTTTACCACACATTTATTAATATAAAATATACGAATTAAGTCAATTTTTCACACCTTTGATAAAGACTTTCACGAAAACTGTTGTGGTAAACCAGTGGCGGACCTACATTTTTGGGGCCCTGAAGCTTGAACTGTTATGGGGGCCCCTACGCGACTCCTCATACAGTAAACCCAAATTTTTTAAGCAATGTGGCCTAAAGTGGTTTCTGGGGTCCCTCCGGCATTATTACCTCTGAAGCTAGTCAGTGTTGTCATTGAAATATATATATATATATATATATATATATATATATATATATATTATTAACACATCGGACGATTCCCACCAAGGCAGGGTGGCCCGAAAAAGAAAAATATTTTCATAATTCACTCCATCACTGTCTTGTCAGAGGGGTGCTTTACACTACAGTTATAAAACTGCAAAATTAACACCCCTCCTTCAGAGTGCAGACACTGTACTTCCCATCTCCAGGACTCAAGTCAGGCCTGCCGGTTTCCCTGAATCCCTTCATAAATGTTACTTTGCTCACACTCCAACAGCACGTCAAGTATTAAAAACCATTTGTCTCCATTCACTCCTATCAAATACGCTCACACATGCTTGCTGGAAGTCCAAGCCCCTCACACACAAAACCTCCTTTACCCCCTTCCTCCAACCTTTCCTAGGCCGAATCCTACCCCGCCTTCCCTCCACTACAGATTTGTACACTCTCAAAGTCATTCTATTATGTTCCATCCTCTCTACATGTCCGAACCACCTCAACAACCCCTCCTCAGCCCTCTGGATAATAGTTTTGGTAATCCCACATCTCCTAATTTCCAAACTACGAATTCTCTGCATTATATTCACACCACATATTGCCCTCAGACATGATATCTCCATTGCCTCCAGCCTTCTCCTTGTTGCAACATTCACCACCCATGTCTCACACCCATATAAGAGTGTTGGTATAACTATACTCTCATACATTCCCCTCTTTGCTTCCACGGACAAAGTTCTTTGTCTCCACAGACTTCTAAGTGCTCCACTCACCCTTTTTCCCTCATCATTTCTATGATTCACCTCATCCTTCATAGACCCATCTGCTGACATGTCCACTCCTAAATATCTAAACACATTCACCTCCTCCATACTCTCTCCTTCCAATCTGATATCCAATCTTTCATCACCTAATCTTTTTGTTATCCTCATCACCTTACTTTTTCCTATATTCACTTTTAATTTTCTTCTTTTACACACCCTACCAAACTCATCCACCAACCTCTGCAACTTCTCTTCAGAATCTCCCAAAATCACAGTGTCATCAGCAAAGAGCAACTGTGACAACTCCCACTTTGTGTTAGATTCTTTATCTTTTAACCCCACAACTCTTGCCAACACCCTTGCATTCACTTCTCTTACAACTCCATCTATAAATATATTTAACAACCATGGTGACATTACACATCCTTATCTAAGGCCTACTCTTACTGGGAAATAATCTCCCTGTCTCCTACACACTCTAACCTGTGCCTCACTATCGTAAAAACTCTTCACTGCTTTCAGTAACCTACCTCCTATTCCATACACCTGCAGCATCTGCCACATTGCCCCCTATCCACCCTGTCATATATATATATATATATATATATATATATATATATATATATATATATATATATATATATATATATATATATATATATATATATATATACTATAATCATTTGATATTGCAAACACACAGTCACCAATATATTTCTCGCATTAACATAATTGAGCTAACTTTCAGTGATTGAAATCATTGTCATAAAAAATATGGAAGCAGTGAACCACGACGAAAGTTCAGAGGTCTTACACTCGGAGGCGCGGGGCAAGAACACTCTCAGTCACACTCAATTGTAATTATATTCCGCTGTGTGACAGACAGATAGACAGACACAGACACACACACACACACACAGCCACACACACACACAGCCACACACACACACAGCCACACACACACACAGCCACACACACACACACACACACACACACACACACAGCCACACACACACACACAGCCACACACACACACACACACACAGCCACACACACACACACACACACACACAGCACACACACACACACACACACACACACACACACACACAGCCACACACACACAAGGACAAGGACAGAATCAGTAGAGGACAACCAGAGCAGGGCGGAGCAACAAGAACAAGCACACACAGAACCATCCCAAACACCCAACAACCAAGCACACTATCCCAACACAAACTACAACCCACCCAACACTCCACTATAGAATCCCACAGTACACCACCAGGTCCCCCACCCTCACAGACCCCCCAAAACACAGTAGTAGAGAGGAAACTGAAGGTATGGTACACCAATGCTGATGGAATAACAAATAAGTGGGAGGAGTGGCACGAAAGAGTCAAAGAGGCATCACCGGACATAATAGCTCTCACAGAAACCAAGCTCACAGGTATGATAACAGATGCCATCTTTCCAATGGGATACCAGATCCTGAGGAAAGACAGAGGGAACAGAGGGGGTGGAGGAGTGGCACTGCTGATCAAAAACCGATGGGATTTTGACGAGATGGAGAGAGGAGACGGAGGAGAAGCTGGGGATTACATAGTAGGGATGCTACAGTCTGGAGGTCCCAAGGTGGTAATTGCAGTGATGTATAACCCACCACAGAACAGCAGGAGGCCAAGGCAAGAGTATGATGAGAGTAACAGAGCGATGATTGACACTCTGGCAGAAGTGGCCAGAAGGGCTCGCGCGAGCAGGGCGAAGCTACTGATCATGGGTGACTTCAACCATAAGGAAATTGATTGGGAGAACTTGGAGCCACATGGGGGCCAAGAAACGTGGAGGGCTAAGATGCTGGAGGTGGTACTGGAAAATCTCATGTACCAACACGTAAGGGACACTACCAGAGAGAGAGGAAATGACGAACCAGCGAGACTGGACCTAGTATTCACCCTGAGTAGTGCAGATATTGAGGACATCACACATGAAAGCCCCCTTGGGGCCAGTGATCATATGGTTCTAAGTTTCGAATACATAGTAGAGTTACAAGTGGAGGGGGAAGCAGGAAGGGCTGCACAAATGAAGCCAAACTACAAGAAAGGTGACTATGTGGGCATGAGGAACTTCCTGCACAGAGTTCAGTGGGACAGAGAGATGGCAGGGAAGTCAGTAGACGAGATGATGGAATATATGACAACAATTTGCAAGGAAGCTGAGGAGAGGTTTATACCCAAGGGTAACAGGAGAAGCGAAAAGACAGGATGAGCCCATGGTTCACCCAAAGGTGCAGGGAAGCCAAAACCAAGTGTGCAAGGGAATGGAAGAGGTACAGAAGGCAAAGAACCCCGGAGAATAAGGAGAGCAGTCGTAGAGCCAGAAATGAATATGCACAGATCAGAAGGGAGGCCCAAAGACAGTACGAGAATGACATAGCAGCGAAAGCCAAATCTGACCCAAAGCTGCTGTACAGCCACATCAGGAGGAGAACAACAGTCAAGGACCAGGTGATCAGGCTGAGGAAGGTAGGAGGGGAGGTCACAAGAAATGACCGGGAAGTGTGTGAGGAGCTCAACATGAGATTCAAAGAGGTGTTCACAGAGGAGATAGAAGGGCCTCCAGAAAGGAGGAGAGGTAGGGTACACCATCAAGTGCTGGACACAATACACACAAATGAGGAGGAAGTGAAGAGGCTACTAAGCGAGCTAGATACTTCAAAGGCGATGGGGCCAGATAACATCTCTCCATGGGTCCTGAGAGAGGGAGCAGAGGAGCTATGTGTACCCCTAACAACGATCTTCAACACATCTATCGAAACAGGGCAACTACCTGAGGTTTGGAAGACAGCAAATGTAGTTCCAATTTTTAAAAAAGGAGACAGGAACGTAGCACTAAACTACAGACCAGTGTCACTGACATGTATTGTATGCAAGGTCATGGAGAAGATAGTCAGGAGAAGGGTGGTTGAGCACCTAGAAAGGAATGAGCTTATCAACGACGGCCAACACGGTTTCAGGGACGGGAAATCCTGTGTCACAAACCTACTGGAGTTCTACGACAGGGTGACAGCGATAAGGCAAGAGAGAGAGGGGTGGGTAGATTGCATATTCTTGGATTGTAAGAAGGCGTTTGACACAGTTCCACACAAGAGATTAGTGCAGAAGCTGGAGGACCAGGCAGGGGTAACAGGGAAGGCACTACATTGGATCAGGGAATACCTGTCAGGAGACAGCAGCGAGTCATGGTACGTGGCGAGGTGTCAGAGTGGGCGCCGGTGACGAGCGGGGTTCCACAGGGGTCAGTCCTGGGACCAGTGCTGTTTCTGGTATTTGTGAACGACATGACGGAAGGAATAGACTCCGAAGTGTCCCTGTTTGCAGATGATGTGAAGTTGATGAGAAGAATTCAATCGGACGAGGACCAGGCAGAACTACAAAGGGATCTGGACAGCCTGCAAGCCTGGTCCAGCAACTGGCTCCTGGAGTTCAACCCCACCAAGTGCAAAGTCATGAAGATTGGGGAAGGGCAAAGAAGACCGCAGACGGAGTACAGCCTAGGGGCCAGAGACTGCAAACCTCAATCAAGGAAAAAGATCTTGGGGTGAGTATAACACCAGACACATCTCCTGAGGCGCACATCAACCAAATAACTGCTGCAGCATATGGGCGCCTAGCAAACCTAAGAACAGCATTCCGACATCTTAATAAAGAATCGTTCAGGACCCTGTACACTGTGTACGTTAGGCCCATATTGGAGTATGCAGCACCAGTTTGGAACCCACACCTAGCCAAGCATGTGAAGAAGCTCGAGAAAGTGCAAAGGTTTGCAACAAGACTAGTCCCGGAGCTAAGGGGTATGTCCTACGAGGGAGGTTAAGGGAAATCGACCTGACGACACTGGAGGACAGGAGAGATAGGGAGACATGATAACAACATATAAGATACTGAGAGGAATTGACAAAGTGGACAGAGACAGAATGTTCCAGAGATGGGACACAACAACAAGGGGACACAGATGGAAGTTGAAGACTCAGATGAATCACAGAGATGTTAGGAAGTATTTCTTCAGTCACAGAGTTGTCGGGAAGTGGAATAGTTTAGGAAGCGATGTAGTGGAGGCAGGCTCTATACATAGCTTTAAGCAGAGGTATGATAAAGCTTATGGCGCAGGGAGAGTGACCCAGTAGCGGCCAGTGAAGAGGCGGGGCCAGGAGCTTTGACTCGACCCCTGCAACCACAACTAGGTGAGCACTAGGTGAGCACACACACATACATTATTATTATTAATTTAATTTAAATGGACTAAGATTAAATGGTTTGTGGGAAGCATAACTACCAGTGTAGCTTAAGGTTTAAAATTGTTGTTTTACTAAGCAACAACAGCTGCTGTTGTTGTTGCTTCTGGTGTTGCTGGTGCTCCTGTTGCTGTTGTTGTTGCTTCTGGTGTTGCTGGTGCTCCTGTTGCTGTTGTTGTTGCTTCTGGTGTTGCTGGTGCTCCTGTTGCTGTTGTTTCTGGTGTTGCTGGTGCTGTTATTACTGTTGCTGGTGCTGTTATTACTGTTGCTGTTGCTTCTGATGTTGCTCCCGTTATTTTTGCTACTGTTGATATTGTTTCTGCTGCTGTTGTTATTGCTGCTGCTACTGCTGTTGTTTCTGCTGTTTTTGAGAGTAGAAGAAAGAGAAGAAATGAAGGAGAAAGATGGAAACATGAAGAGAGAAGGAAAGAGGAAGAGAGAGAGAGGAAGATAGAAGAAATGAAGAAAAAAGAAGAGAGAAGGAAGGGAAAGAAAGAAGGAAGGAGGAAGAAAGAAAAAAGAGAAAGGAGGGAAAAACCTTTCATTTATCGTTAATTATCGTTAATTATTTAACTTCGTTTTAAGAAAAATGTCAGAAATGTTGTAAAGTGAAAAGTTGAAAAAATAGGCGAAAAAACGAGAGAGAAGAGTGAGATGAAGAGCTGGAGGAGGAGAGGAGGAGAGAAGAAGGAGGAGGAGGAGGAGGGTGGGAGATGGGGAAGAGGATGTGGGAGGAGGAGAGAGAGGGAGATGGAGAAGAGGATGTGGGAGAAGGAGAGTGGGAGATGGGGAAGAGGAGGAGGTATGGGAAGGAGTAGATGGAGGTGCAAAAGAAGGAGGGAGGCATCAAGGAAATGGTGGGGAGGAAGGAAGGAGACAGGGAGGAGGAGAAGGTAGGGAGGATATAGGGAGGTGGAGGAGGGGAGGATATAGAGAGGAGGAGGTGGGGAGGAGGAGGTGGGGAGGAGGAGGTGGGGAGGAAGGACTGGTGTCAGATCCCTGGTCAGCCCTCCTGGCTGCTGGCGTGAAGGAGTGGTGTCAGATCCCTGGTCAGCCCTCCTGGCTGCTGGCGTGAAGGAGTGGTGTCAGATCCCTGGTCAGCCCTCCTGGCTGCTGGCGTGAAGGAGTGGTGTCAGATCCCTGGTCAGCCCTCCTGGCTGCTGGCGTGAAGGAGTGGTGTCAGATCCCTGGTCAGCCCTCCTGGCTGCTGGCGTGAAGGAGTGGTGTCAGATCCCTGGTCAGCCCTCCTGGCTGCTGGCGTGATTGACCAGGCTTCTGGTGCCAGTCTACACTCCCGAATGATCAGGGACTGACCTGAGGAACTTAAGTTGCCATTTGAAGACAGTCAGGGAACTGTTAGTAATTCCCCTTAGGCATGAATGAAGGCTTTTGGAGAGTCTTGGACCCTTTACATTTAGTGAGTTATCTCCTGCTTTTCATTGAGGTATGTTGCACCATCTGCCGAGACTTGAGTTCATATGGGGCCGATTTTGGTGTGCAAGTTTGGGACCAGTCCATCCAGAATTTTCCATGTGTAAATTAAGTATCTTTCTTGCTTATGTTTCAAGGAATACATTTCAAGGGACTTCAAGCATTCCCAGTAATTCAAGTGCTTGCAAGTACTTTTTCGAGCAGCGAAAGTCTATACGTTCTTCAGTTCTGCTATTTCGCCAGCCATGAAGGAGACGCAGTGAAGAGTATCACTATCGGCTTGACATCTCTTGTTTCGAAGATTCTAGTTATCTATCCAATCATTTCCTTTGCGGCTGTGATAATAACAGTGCTGTCATCTTTGAGTGTGATAACTTCTGACATTATTACACCCAGTTTTCCCACATTAAATTTCTGCTTTATTGAGTGAGTCGAGTTCGTCTTGTACTCAGTTTATTTCTCCACAGCGGAGTAACTCAAATTTGTCGCTGTATAACCCTTTTGGTTTACAACTTCTTTTGATTATAATAATAATAACTCAAATTTGTCTTCATCGACCATCATATTGGAGCCTACTGAAAGACTTGTTTATATCAGTTTGGAAGTTATTTTGAAGGTTCTCAGTGTCTTCGATGGCTGCCACTCTTATGCAGATTATTCTAACTTTTCTAGTTATTTCTTTTCAGTGTATTTTGAGCTTTATTACACCATGGTCGCTTTCACAGTGTTCACTACATCTGCATTTTGCTTGTCTTCCACTGAATCCAAGACCATGTCGTAACTGTACAGCAACTGCGAGTACCAGGAACAACCTTCTCTAAACTCATGCTGCCCTGGGTTGTGCTGCCCTGGGTTGTGCTGCTCTGGGTTGTGCTGCCCTGGGTTGTGCTGCTCTGGGTTGTGATGCTCTGGGTTGTGATGCTCTGGGTTGTGCTGACCTGGGTTGTGCTGCCCTGGGTTGTGCTGCCCTGGGTTGTGATGCTCTGGGTTGTGCATTCTTCCTTATAACCCTTTCAAAGATCTTGAAACTGTGTTGATGTGTTTTGTTGCCTCTGTCAGTCTATAGTTTTCTTGTAATTACCTTACTGCTACTTTTGTGGAGTGGGGATATATCAATAGTTTTTAATGACTGATAACTCCTGCGGTTAGGCTCCTCCATTGGATATTTAAGACACGAGCCAGTAGTTTCTTGCAGTTCTTCATGAACATGGAGTTCCACGAGTCTGAGCCTGGGGCAGAGTGCATGGGCATGCAATCAGTAGTTTCTTCGAAGTTAAAGGTATTAATGTTATGTTAGAAGTTGTGGAGATGTCGACAGTGTATTGAGTCTCATAAAAAACTCATTTGGGTCGTCAGTCTTTTGAGTGATTGGTGGATCACTGAAGAGGAAGTAGGGAGACAAGGAGGAGGGGAGGAAGAATAAAGGGAGAGAAGGAAGCATAGAAAAACACACACACACACACAAAGTTTTTGTTGTATTCCTTGGGGAGTGCTAAACCCGTAAGACTTACACAATGTCTGGGGAATGGCCGGTAATCACTCTTAATGCGAGAAAGGAGAGGGGAGCTCCAATTGCTTAAATCAAGAGCCCCTCACCAGCACGATGACACTCTCTGAGGACACGACTCAGAGGACACGACTCAGAGGACACGACTCAGAGGACACGACTCAGAGGACACGACTCAGAGGACACGACTCAGAGGACACGACTCAGAGGACACGACTCAGAGGACACGACTCAGAGGACACGACTCAGAGGACACGACTCAGAGGACACGACTCAGAGGACACGACTCAGAGGACACGACTCAGAGGACACGACTCAGAGGACACGACTCAGAGGACACGACTCAGAGGACACGACTCAGAGGACACGACTCAGAGGACACGACTCAGAGGACACGACTCAGAGGACACGACTCAGAGGACACGACTCAGAGGACACGACTCAGAGGACACGACTCAGAGAGGTGGAACAAGATAAGGAACCAAGTATTGCTTTGCTCTCTCATCTGGCAGTGAGTGCTATCTATACTCACTTTCTCCAGCACCTTCACTCCTCACTTTCCTCACTTTCTCCAGCACCTTCACTAATCACTCTCGCTCGATAAAACTCGTTGCTTTGTCCATAAAATTCGTCGTGAGGTAATAAACGACAATATTAAAACCTGATTTCTCTCTCTCTCTCTCTCTCTCTCTCTTTTTCTCTCTCTCTCTCTCTCTCTCTCTCTCTCTCTCTCTCTCTCTCTCTCTCTCTCTCTCTCTCTCTCTCTCTCTCTCTCTCTCTCTCATTTACTTGATAAACACTGCACACGCGTACAAACATAACTCTTACTGTCACAACTAGAACATTACCGTCACATATATAGTCACATATATATATATACTACCACCTTATTATACTTTTAAATATACTTGTATTATATAACTTGAGTGCAAGAGAGATAGTGAGCGGCACTTAAAACAGTGAATAAACCTTTCACAAAGATACCAAATCTTAACCATATACATGTATATATATATATATATATATATATATATATATATATATATATATATATATATATATATATATATATATATATGTATATATATATATATATATATATTGTAGGTAGTAGGTTGGTAGACAGCAACCACCCAGGGAGGTACTACCGTCCTGCCAAGTGAGTGTAAAACAGAAACCTGTAGTTGTTTTACATGATGGTAGGATTGTTGGTGTGTCTTTTCTGTCTCATAAACATGCAAGATTTCAGGTACATCTTGCTACTTCTTCTTACACTTAGGTCACACTACACATTCATGTACAAGCATATATATACACTCCCCTCTGGGTTTTCTTCTATTTTCTTACTAGTTCTTGTTCTTATTTCCTCTTATCTCCATGGTGAAGTGAAACAGAATTCTTCCTCCGTAAGCCATGCATGTCGTAAGAGGCGACTAAAATGCCGGGAGCAAGGGGCTAGTAACCCCTTCTCCTGTATACGTATATTACTAAATGTAAAAGGAGAAACTTTCGTTTTTCCTTTTGGGCCACCCTGCCTCGGTGGGAGATTGCCGACGTGTTGAAAGAAAGAAATATATATATATATATATATATATATATATATATATATATATATATATATATATATATATATATATAATCATTGATTATGAGTAATATTAAATATATTTAGTAAAATCTGACTAAAAAAATTACGTTAGGTTAGGTTAGGTTTCTAAGGTTAGGTTTGGTTTCTAAGGTTAGGTTAGGTTTCTAAGGTTAGGTTAGGTTAGGTTTCTAAGTAGCTTTTGCTTCAAAAGTTAATCTGTTTGCATAACTTTCATTGAAAGAATATATCTATCACTCTCCAATAAAAAAAATTAGGAAGTTTGCCCTAATTAACCATGTAGGCTTATTAGACACGACATATACAATCATTTATAACGACTTATAATGTCTATATATGATTATAGTCAATTCCCCAATCAGGCGCTGGGTAGCCCTGACAGGTCGAAATCTTCCTAATGGATAATAATAATAATAATAATAGTAGTAAGAGCGTCCACCAATGCATCATAATTCCTGCCTTAAGTTCCAGTGTGTTGTTGTCTTCCACATTCCTCTAAGTTACTGCCACTGAGCGTAAATAACTGTGTATTGATAATGTCTATGTGGAAATTATTATTATATGTTACTAACAGTGTATAAATTATCACTGGCAGTAAATTATTATTGCATACTGCTGTATACTAGCGTATAAATCATCAGTGTGTATAAAGAAAATGAGTCTCCAGTATGGATAATTCTAAGGAATTACTATTTACAGTTTCGTTGAATCTCACACAGTGTAGTAAACAGTGTGTGGTGATACGTAGCTATATTCTCCCTGTATCTCACCTTATATCTCCTGGTTATAACAAGCAGTAGGTGGCATTAAGGTGGCACAGGTGAGGCACTGACCTGGCTGGTCAGGGGTCACTCAACAATCAGGTCAAAGACTCCAAACTCGTGACTTAAGTTCTCGTTATAGTTACGAGTGAAATAGGTTAAATGCCGTCTTGTTTTCAAGGTTGTCTTACCTGGTCTCTAATAGACATTATTATTATTAGTATTAGTATTTTCATTAATATTATTAATGGCATTATTATTATTGGTGTTATTATTATTATATTATTATTAATGGTGTTATTATTATTAATGATTTTATTATTGGTATTATTATTGATTTTGTTATTATTGGTATTATTATTATTATTATTTTGATTGTACTCGTGTGTGATGGCAATGTTAATAATGGGATGTGATAATCACCGCTGTCAATGTTCAAATCTTACGTACATTTGTTAGGGTTGAACTTCAACAGCCACATGTCCTTTCAATCTTTCAAATAATCTCTCTCTCTCTCTCTCTCTCTCTCTCTCTCTCTCTCTCTCTCTCTCTCTCTCTCTCTCTCTCTCTCTCTTAGTTTTTTAAGTCTCATAATATTGTCCTCTGGTTGTAACTCACTCATCTGTTGCATGTACATGAAGGACTCCCTTGTACTCATCTATATGTGGTTGCAGAGGTCGAGTCTCAGCTCCTGGCCCTACATCTTAACTTGCCGGGTCTACTCGTAGCCTCGTAAGCCCTATCATGCCTATTCTTAAAACTGTGTATGGAGCCTGAGTATGTGTGCGCCCCCCCCCCCTGCATGTACGTGTGTGTGTATACTTCTTGTATGTTAATGAATGTTATGTTAAAAGTAAGTAGTTTCAACATTTTTTTTTTAAATGACATTCTTCACGAAGTAAATGTGTTAACATGTTTTTTTTACTAGACAGCACAGCTTCTTTGATCACTACACCCATGATATACGTGCAAATGTGAACGCTGTGGAGATTTGTCAAGACACCACGCTGCCAGACGTGTCGTAGCCGATTTTTTTTTTAAATTAATTATTTATGGTTAGATACACGTCCTTATTGGTTCATAATATATATATATATATATATATATATATATATATATATATATATATATATATGTACTTAGAAATGTTTATATCTCTCACTATAAACACTAAAAGGTGTACGTACCGCAATGTATATACACTGAGAGGTGTGTGTATACACTGACAGATGTGATTTTTAAGTGCATATACAAATTTAATCCATATTTTAAGGAGTACATTAATCTTGATAATTTGTGTACAGGTTTCAGCCTTCATGGCCATCGTGCACTCGACAGACTTCAACTGTGTTCTTGAAAAGATTCAATGTCTTATAATACAGATAACTTTAAGTACGATACATGACTGTGGAGGTCACGCCAGTCATTACACAGCTTCACGTTGGGTGATGATAAAAATCCAGGAATAAGCTTTGAAGTCTTACATTGCAATCATGTCTTCTCCCAGATGGTTATTGCTTCTAAAGACCGGGTGAGTAAGACTGTATGATCATGTTAAGATAACTTGCTGGGTAAGATAACCTGTTATATGTTTTCTCTAAACATAAAGAAATTTGATCTTAACGGGACGGGAGATTGATCGCTACGATAGACGGTCTGCGGTAAGCTGCCCTTGTTTGGGTTATCGCGTTTATCGCCACAGGGATGAGTATATCGCTAAAATGACGTTATGTATCACACGATGACGTGTATGTCGTTACAGTGACGCTTTATATCGCCACGATGACGTCCAGATCGCTATAATACTTCATATATCACTAAGTGTATATCGTTTATAGCGATTTATACTGGAAAGAATATCGAGTGTGTTATCACGCTTTTATTGAGCTTATGTCTGATCTTACACCTGGGGTGGAGAACTGAAGGCAGACATGTGCAGACACTATTACTAACACAGGTACTGTTATATGACCTTTGGTACCACCGGGAGGCCTGGTCGTGGACCGGGCCGCGGGGGCGTTGATCCCCGGTATACCCTCCAGGTAAAGATATAATACCAACAAGGGAGCAACCAATAAAGCAATCCAATAAAGTTGAAAGCAAAAACATAGAGAAAGCAATAAGAGTTCTTTCGATATTACAGCTCATACACTCGTACTGTAAAATAAACTAGTATGTGATAATCAGCTAAAATCAGGCGAGGGACTAACCCAAAGATGAATTTTAGTTACTGTGTGAACCAGCTTGGATCCCGCCCCTCAGTCTGGTTGACATTTACAAGTGGTTGTTATTCACCAAGCAGGTGAGGGCCCCTACACCCGGCAACAAACTACCAGACTTTTAGCTGATTGGTGATGGAGTGCAGGATGTGTGGACGTGTGAGGTACAACCCGAATAAAAATGGTTTACTCTGCACACACCCCAGCCACAGCAACATTATATTGGAACAACCTTCACACCTAAGTAGAGCTTTTTCAAGTTATGACTCGGAAAATATTCTAGAGTGAAACGTTAAGCGAAATGTTGTCCCAGTAATGTCTGTTTATACAGGTGTCGATGTTTCACCCTCCACACCATAACCATGGAGGCTTGGCAATGTCTGATTCCACCCACACTACCACCCACACTACCACCCACGCTACCACCCACGCTACCACCCACACTACCACCCACACTACCACCCACACTACCACCCACACTATCACCCACACTATCACTCACACTATCACCCACACTACCACCCACAACATTACCACCACTACTACCACCCTCTGCCTCTTCAGCCCTGACAAATCCAGGCTGACCGCTGACCTGGGTGGCGGTGGTCAAACAACACTTGACCTGGATATACAAGCTCCTGTACTGATTAACTGAACTTAACCTCTCACTGTCTCCTCACTATTACTGAATTTTTCTATTAATTATTATGTTTATTATTATTATTATCATCAGTCATACAGTCTAATAAAGTTTGATATCTTCATTCCTTGGAAGAGCAGCCACGCCTGCATACACACGAACATACAGATAGGAGAAGTGTGTGATAGTTACATGGAGGGAACAACCACTGTGTGCTGGTGGTCTATCCTGTACGATAGTTGTATACTCCAGCACACAGGTTTTGTTCACGTACACGAGGTAATGACCACTGTCAGCCTGAGCTGGGAGACTTCAGTAGTGTCAGCCTGAGCTGGGAGACTTCAGTAGTGTCAGCTTGAGCTGGGAGACTTCAGTAGTGTCAGCCTGAGCTGGGAGACTTCAGTAGTGTCAGCCTGAGCTGGGAGACTTCAGTAGTGTCAGCCTGAGCTGGGAGACTTCAGTAGTGTCAGCCTGAGCTGGGAGACTTCAGTAGTGTCAGCCTGAGCTGGGAGACTTCAGTAGTGTCAGCCTGAGCTGGGAGACTTCAGTAGTGTCAGCCTGAGCTGGGAGACTTCAGTAGTGTCAGCCTGAGCTGGGAGACTTCAGTAGTGTCAGCCTGAGCTGGGAGACTTCAGTAGTGTCAGCCTGAGCTGGGAGACTTCAGTAGTGTCAGCCTGAGCTGGGAGACTTCAGCAGTGTCAGCCTGAGCTGGGAGACTTCAGCAGTGTCAGCCTGAGCTGGGAGACTTCAGCAGTGTCAGCCTGAGCTGGGAGACTTCAGTAGTGTCAGCCTGAGCTGGGAGACTTCAGTAGTGTCAGCCTGAGCTGGGAGACTTCAGTAGTGTCAGCCTGAGCTGGGAGACTTCAGTAGTGTCAGCCTGAGCTGGGAGACTTCAGTAGTGTCAGCCTGAGCTGGGAGACTTCAGTAGTGTCAGCCTGAGCTGGGAGACTTCAGTAGTGTCAGCCTGAGCTGGGAGACTTCAGTAGTGTCAGCCTGAGCTGGGAGACTTCAGTAGTGTCAGCCTGAGCTGGGAGACTTCAGTAGTGTCAGCCTGAGCTGGGAGACTTCAGTAGTGTCAGCCTGAGCTGGGAGACTTCAGTAGTGTCAGCCTGAGCTGGGAGACTTCAGTAGTGTCAGCCTGAGCTGGGAGACTTCAGTAGTGTCAGCCTGAGCTGGGAGACTTCAGCAGTGTCAGCCTGAGCTGGGAGACTTCAGTAGTGTCAGCCTGAGCTGGGAGACTTCAGTAGTGTCAGCCTGAGCTGGGAGACTTCAGTAGTGTCAGCCTGAGCTGGGAGACTTCAGCAGTGTCAGCCTGAGCTGGGAGACTTCAGCAGTGTCAGCCTGAGCTGGGAGACTTCAGCATGGTGACTTACACTCTTGGTTCTGTAGTTATGGCAGCTGGAAAGTCGCGTTTCAGAACAAGCTTTTACGAGACGTTCCCCCTCTGTGTAGAGCTTTATTAAGCCATGACTTGAAGCTCTACACAGAGCGAAACGTTACGTAGAATGTCTCTTCTCTATTGTGAGCAGTAGGATATTCAGACGCAGAAGTGGAGTTGCTATTACGCAGCTGGATGACTATGAAGGAAAAGAAGGTATGATGAAAGGTGCGTGTATGGTCATGCGTGTATGGTCATGCGTGTATGGTCATGCGTGTATGGTCATGCGTGTATGGTCATGCGTGTATGGTCATGTGTGTATGGTCATGCGTGTATGGTCATGCGTGTATGGTCATGCGTGTATGGTCATGCGTGTATGGTCATGCGTGTATGGTCATGTGTGTATGGTCATGTGTGTATGGTCATGTGTGTATGGTCATGCGTGTATGGTCATGCGTGTATGGTCATGCGTGTATGGTCATGCGTGTATGGTCATGCGTGTATGGTCATGCGTGTATGGTCATGCGTGTATGGTCATGCGTGTATGGTCATGTGTGTATGGTCATGTGTGTATGGTCATGTGTGTATGGTCATGTGTGTATGGTCAGTGAAGAAGAGTGCAATTTACCCTGATGTGAATGGGTTTCTCCTCCTGACGTAACTTGTAGGATGAGAAGAGGAGGGAAGGAGTAAAAGAAGGATAAGGAGGAAGGAAGGAGTAAAAGAAGGATAAGGAGGAAGGAAGGAGTAAAAGAAGGATAAGGAGGAAGGAAGGAGTAAAAGAAGGATAAGGAGGAGGAGGGAAGGAGTAAGAGAAGGATAACGAGGAGAAGAGGAGGATGAGGCTGACTAGTGTACAGTAACAAGCCTGTGTTTGAAAGAGCCAATTTAGTTCACTGAGTTTTTTCCTGGATGAATTTACACAAAGAACAGACCAGATGTCCTGCCAGAGTGCAAAACCTTTAATAAGCTTCAGTTTGACATTCGTATTAGATAACGACGGAAGATTGTTGTCTGCTTACCTACTGCCTGTGGTTAGAGGGAAGGTGGGCATGTGGGAGGGTGGTCACGGTACATGGGTGTGTGACAGTGATGTACATTTATCATGAAAGTGAGAAGGGAAGGTGTGTGGGAGGGTGAGCATGATGGGAGTCACCATCACGTACATTCATGAAACAATGAGAGTTGGCTAGTCTGACAAGTCACTATTCTGACTTAACCAGCCAGTATTATGCAGTTCTTAATTTATTTACATTCACGTTCTTTTCAGGTTTGATATTTCATATACCTTCATTGATGTTGTTTCCGTAAAACCCAACCAAAGTGGACACCCACTTGACCTTTATTATCCCTCTCCTGTGTATCCACAATCTTTTATCCCTCTCCTGTGTATCCACAATCTTTTATCCCTCTCCTGTGTATCCACAATCTTTTATCCCTCTACTGTGTATCCACAATCTTTTATCACTCTCCTGTGTATCCACAATCTTTTATCCCTCTCCTGTGTATCCACAATCTTTTATCCCTCTCCTGTGTATCCACAATCTTTTATCACTCTCCTGTGTATCCACAATCTTTTATCCCTCTCCTGTGTATCCACAATCTTTTATCACTCTCCTGTGTATCCACAATCTTTTATCCCTCTCCTGTGTATCCACAATCTTTTATCCCTCTCCTGTGTATCCACAATCTTTTATCCCTCTCCTGTGTATCCACAATCTTTTATCACTCTCCTGTGTATCCACAATCTTTTATCACTCTCCTGTGTATCCACAATCTTTTATCCCTACTCTATCTTATCCTAATATTCCCCCTCCTCACTCGTGCTATCGACCTCGTAGTCTATCATCAAAACAAAAGTTTACAATATACAGACAACGTCTGCACTGTTCTAGATTTTAGAATAATGAGCAAAAAAAAAACTTGCCTGTTACAGAGATTGTTTAGTTCTTCACAAACACCTGAAGTTCTGGTTTCCAGTTCTTACTTTATTATATCAACAAGCAAAAAGAAAATTGGGGAAGAGTTAAGAGGAGCAACTCTGAGCTTGGCACTGAAGGAGGAACTGGAGTGCAACATCTTGCCCAACATAAGACAACATCTTGCCCAATTTGAGACAAAAAACTAGCTGCTGGAAGCGTGCGTTGGGATATAAGAGACAGCCTTGCTCACTACCCAGCTGACCACTGCTTCATCTCCTCTACCTCTCTACGTTTTATTTTTTATCTCTTCCCCCTCACTCTCTCCTCTACCCTGCTCTAACTTCTCTTATCTCTTCCCACTTCACTTTCTTCTTTCCCTCTTCCCATTACCCCTATTCCCACAACTCTTCACGGATTGATGAATAAAACACATATGCAACACATGGGTATCTGATGAATAAAACACATATGCAACACGGGGGTATCTGATGAATAAAACACATATGCAACACATGGGTATCTGATGAATAAAACACATATGCAACACATGGGTATCTGATGAATAAAACACATATGCAACACATGGGTATCTGATGAATAAAACACATATGCAACATATGGGTATCTGATGAATAAAACACATGCAAAACATGGGTATCTGATGAATAAAACACATGCAACACATGGGTATCTGATGAATAAAACACATGCAAAACATGGGTATCTGATGAATAAAACACATATGCAACACATGGGTATCTGATGAATAAAACACATATGCAACACATGGGTATCTGATGAATAAAACACATGCAAAACATAAGTATCTGATGAATAAAACACATATGCAACACATGGGTATCTGATGAATAAAACACATATGCAACACATGGGTATCTGATGAATAAAACACATATGCAACACATGGGTATCTGATGAATAAAACACATATGCAACACATGGGTATCTGATGAATAAAACACATATGCAACACATGGGTATCTGATGAATAAAACACATATGCAACACATGGGTATCTGATGAATAAAACACATATGCAACACATGGGTATCTGATGAATAAAACACATGCAAAACATGGGTATCTGATGAATAAAACACATATGCAACACATGTGTTGGTACACAGGAATCACAGTATGAGCCACAACTGGCACAGCTGCACAACTGCTCAGCATATGTACACCTGTACACCCGTCCTGAATGCCCTACATAAGTTGTATTTTTTCCCACTGTTCTGTGTACCTGGTCAGTCCTACTCGTGGGCGAAACGTTCTACGAATACAGACTTCACTGCATAAAGTATATATTAACCACCTGTTAATACTGTGTTAACGGTTAATTTTGCATCCTATATGGGTATATACAGAGAGATGTGTATGTATCTTTGGTATATAGTGTCTTCAGTGTTATATTTGGCCTGTATTCCACTGAAGAAGATTGATGTGTGGGCGAAACGTTTGAACATTAAAGATACCCAACTGGATATCGTAAATGTCGAGACTTTCGCATAAGTGTCTTAGTCATTATATATATATATATATATATATATATATATATATATATATATATATATATGTCGTGCCGATTAGGTAAAACTGGTCAATTAGCAAGAACTCATCTAAAATTAAGTCCTTTCTAAAATTTTCTCTTATACGTTTAAAGATATATTTTTTTCATTTATGTTAATGTAAGAATTTATAATTTTGTACCAAGAGAAACTTTGAAAACCTACCTAACCTTATTACAACAAGCGCAATTTATTTTAGCCTAACCCAACTAAATATATTTTAGATACGTTAACATTAATTTAATAATAAAGAAACACAATGAAATATATTTTTTTCGTTATGTTCAAAATGATTTTGGCGAAATTATTGCATACACAAATTTTCACTTGTCATATATGGCAAGGTGAGCGTTGCTATTTAAGCCAAAATAGCAAGTTTTACCTAATCGGCACGACATATATATATATGTGTGTGTACTCAGTTGTGGTTGCAGGGGTCGAGTCATAGCTCCTGGCCCGTGTGTGTGTGTGTGTGTGTGTGTGTGTGTGTGTGTGTGTGTGTGTACAGAGAAATGTGTTTAATCGCTATTTATAATATTAAAGTATCTTTGATAGTAGTGTCTAGGAAGGCAGGTTTCACTGGCCATCGTGTTGAAGGTAGACCTTGAACCTAACAGACTAGAGCATCAGGAACTGGAGTCACGACTGTGTTGCTACTTACATATGTACCTGTGACCCACAAAAGGTATTGAGAGAGGCTCAGCAGTAGGGGCTTCAAGGTCACCTGTGTGCCGTAGTTTGAGCTACAACAACCTGGAAGTAAGACTGTGTGTCACGAAGTAGTGAAGGTAATGGGGAGGTGGAGCGTGCTCACCTATTTGCGGTTGTAGGGGTCGATTCGTAGCTCCTGGCCCAGCTGTGTGTGTGTGTATGTTGGAAAAAATAAAGCTTAATAAACTATAAGGAAGCAGCAGTCACTTGGCACAACAGTGTTCATCATTCAATTGATGATTGTCTTAGATTTTGTGTTTCATATATCAGGTTGTCTCAGGAGAAGACAGAGATATCTTCTTCAGTGTCGCCTCACGTCACTCTCTTCGTTTTGACTTCGACCAGAGTTGAATATTATTGACGGTTTGTAGTAACGACGAGTTAATGAATAAGACACATGTGCAACACATGGAGATCTTTATTGTTGAAACTTTTCGCCTGCATCGCAGGCTTGAGGGACTGACCACCTCCTTCGAAAGTCTTAGTGTCTAAAGGGTTGTATTCTCGTGGATTTTACTGAAGAAGCCTTCTGTGTAGACGAAATATTTCGCCATTAAGGACACCCAGTGTTACACATGTGTTACACATGTGTCACACATGTGTCACACATGTGTCGTAATCGTCAAGAGTCGAAACATTCATGTTCAGATTTTGAAACCAAGTTATCGTAGTGACGTAGGAAGATAGACAGACAGAAGGAATATAACACTGCTTCTCTATCACCATACTGATCTAGGTCACCCCAGCCAACTAGGACACCCCTGACCATAGCCTGAGTCACCCCCAGGGGTGACTAGTCACTCAGGTTGAAAAACACTGCTGTAATCTATAGGAAGAGACTGCGGGTACGTGAGACCTCAGGAAGGATGTGTTGATGTTGGTATAGCATCCTTCCCTTGACTTAAACCTGATTAATTAACATTTACCAAGCTCTGTCTGACCCCTGCGACTTTAGTGGTCAGCTGTGAGTCAGATGATTCTCACAGACAGCTAGGCCTCTAGCTCTTCTCTGTACCATCAGAGAAGAGCCTTAATCTAGTTCTCCAACAGGTTTGTCAGAGGTAGTGAGCACATTACTCGCTACCTTGACTCCTACGTTTTATTCCCACTATGTAACTATCATATTGAGAAAGAGAGCAGCACACTGCAGATGTATCTACTTTCGATAAATTGAAAAAAGTCTCCACACAAATTGTACTGTCAGTAATTGTTAGACGCTGACCGACTCACCTGCCAGCTTACCCACCAGCTCACCCACCAGCTCACCTGCTTGTAATGAGAGGTACGGAAAGATCGTTGAAGGTGTTGAGTGTAGGTGCTAGTGTGAGGTCAGTAGGTACTAGTGTGAGGTAGATCACTTGTACAGACAGTAGGCACTTGTAACAGGTTCTAATATACAGAAGAACAAGATCACAATACCTTGTCTTATCTGTCTCGTATTACAGTGACCAGAAACAGCGACATCAACAATTACTGCGTGGGTGAGAATTAGGTCGGTCAGGTCATACGTCCAGGTCATCAGACACCTGGGTCAGTCCGAGGTCAACTGCTCATTAGTCCCTCCCTCCCCAGCTCCTCTCATGTGATAGTTTGCTAATCGTTAACAGCGCATAATTAGCAAGCTAAGTGCACGTGGACACTGGTAATGAGCCTCACACACGCGCTGACTAAACTCCAACGACATATTGAGATCACTACTAGATGTGGCCAACCCCTGTGGTTTAGCGCTTCTATTTGATTATAATAATAATAATACTAGATGTGGCCGGTAAGGCTCCTGCTGTGGCCTGTTATTAGGTCAACGTCTGCCACATTCGCTCCTGTTAGTTAAGATAGTGATGTGTGATAGTGTGTGTGAGGTGAGGACGCTACCAACCAAGCCATGAGCATTTACAGTGTGGCATGACTGGCCCGGGGGTGTTGGTGCACACACTGTGCACTGACTGGCCCCGGGGTGCTGGTGCACATACCACACTCATTCCCTCCTTTCCACTGCTGACCCACAAGAAGTGGTCGCCACTGACCTGACCAGTGAGTGCCACTGACCTGAGCAGTGAGTGCCACGCACGCCTGTTCATCCTACCTTCCCTTTTCGCATTATTTTTCTTTTCTTCCATTTCCATTTCATCCCTTTCTTTGCTTACCCCTATTTCATATTTTTATACCGTCAACATTCCCTCTTGCCTCTCTTGCTTTCTCCATATACAAGTACCCTTACAAATACAAACACACACAAGAGCTGTGACTCGACCCCTGCAACCACAATTAGGTGAGCAGGTGAGTATACACACAAAACTGATATAGCGTAATATCAAGAGGAAAACGACGGTAACGGACCAGATAATAAGAAATAAGAGTGAATAAGGAAGGAGGAGAGCACACAATAAACTACTACGAAGTCCGCAAGGAGTCGAACAAACAGTACAAGACAGTATCTTCGATGGGAACAGATAAAAAATAAAACCAAAGAGAAGGGCGACACAGACTAAACAACACAAAGAACAGGAAGTGTCGTGAAGAAACTACAGAGTGAACCATGTATCTGAAAGGCAGTAGAACCAGGCAGCGTATCTCCGAGGGTTCTAAAAGACGACGCAGAACTTGTGCGAATCGCGAACTAAAATCTTCAAGTATAGTGATATAGACAATTACCGGAGATGTGGAGGATAAGAGATGATGACTCCCAGTATTTAAGACAGGTAGCATTAAACAACATAACATTGACACACATACTGTGTAAGCTACAGGAGAAGATAGTCAGAAGAAGAGCACCTGCAGCGGAGTGAGTGGTTTGATAATTATAAACAACCAGCACAGTTCTAGAGATGGTAAATCCTGTCTTACAAACCTGTTTGAATTCTATAACAAACTAACAGATGTGAGGCAAAAGAGAAAGGGATGAGTGAACTGTATATTTTTGGATTAGAAACAGACGTTTAAGGAAACATAAGAGGAGCAAGGAAGAACAAGGAGTAAGGTACTGCAAATGTGAATATGGCAAATTTAAGATTCTTTCAGGAATCTTAAGTCATTCACGACATATGTCAGGTCCATCTTGGAGTATGCAGCGCCAGTATGAAACCCACACCTGATGAAGCATTTCAGGAACCTGGAGAATGTGCAGAGGTATGCAACGAGACA
Source organism: Cherax destructor (assembly GCA_009830355.1). Lineage (NCBI taxonomy): Eukaryota > Metazoa > Arthropoda > Malacostraca > Decapoda > Parastacidae > Cherax > Cherax destructor. The sequence goes on along the minus strand of WNWK01002445.1, from coordinate 81,882 downwards.
AGTACCAGAGCTGAAGGGGAATGCGACGGTTTCTTATGAATCTGTTCTAAAGCTGGGAGGTATGACCTGTGAGGAGAGGCTAGAGGAACTAAACCTGACCACACCAGAGGAGAGAAAAACCAGAGGTGGCAAGAATACGACGTACAAAACAAGAGGAACCGACAGGGTAGACAGGGAGTCTGATAGAAGCTAAAGCACAGGTGAACCACAAGGATGTTAGGAAATACTACTTGTAAACATGATATTGGTGTATACAATATCGACAAGTTGATAAGACTTGTGTAACAGTTAGGTATCTTTATTCTGAAATGTTTCTCCTACACAGTAGTCTTCTTCAGTCAAGTACAAAGGAAGTAGTAGAGATGTAAAGACGTTGTAATTAGTCCATCACCCTCGAAGACGTAGTTTTGAGGTCAGTCCCTCAGCCTGGATAAAAGTTCCTAGAGTGGTCAGGAAGCGGAACTTCCTAGACAGCGGAGTGGAAGTGGCGGAACACATATATAGCTTTTAGAATGAGTATGACAAGATTCCATTCAGCCAGTTGAGAGTGAAACTGGTAGCGACCAGTAGAGAGGCGGTCTCAGGAGCTGTGAATCGACCCTTGCAACCACAATTAGGTGAGTACTCTCTCTCTCTCTCTCTCTCATGCTCTCTCTCTCTCTCTCTCTCTCTCTCTCTCTCTCTCTCTCTCTCTCTCTCTCTACCTTGGCCAGTACCACCATCAGAGGTCACAGCAGAGGGTCAGGTCAGCAACAGTGGTACAAGTATCGCCTCAATGTTTTTAAACTAGTCTGTTCTGTGTTCGTTCCTGTTAACCAAGGTTCACTCTCTCCCTCAAGAATGTTAACTCTAATGTAGTGTGTCAGAGTGTGTGTCTGACTGGTTGTGGTGTCTCTCACCACCTCTCAACCAAAAACTAAAGTGCACCAGTTTTTGGGTCACGTCTCTGAATCACACACTTGTCAAAGAATTATTGTTGTTCTTGTTGTTAGTCGTATTATTATTATTATTATTATTATTGTTTATGTTAGTGGTGGTAGCAGTAGTAGTTTTGGTGTTGCTGGTGGTGCATTGTGCAGTCACAGAGTGCACACCGCCCAGTCACAGAGTGCACACCGCCCAGTCACAGAGTGCACACCGCCCAGACACAGAGTGCACACCGCCCAGTCACAGAGTGCACACCGCCCAGTCACAGAGTGCACACCGCCATATACCTCTCAACCTTCAGGTGGCGTGTAATGATGCTGGTGAAGGGCTCTTGATCCGGGGTGATTATCAAGGCTGATATCCTCAGATCAACCTTGATAATCACCCAATTCCCCCAGACGCTATATATGACCCCAGCGGATTTAGCGCTTTCCGGCGAATATAAACAAAAAGAAAAATCAGCCTTGAATCCAGCCCCGTCTTGGGCAGACGAACTCTTGCCTACTCGAAATGACGTAACCCGTGAGGGTTTAGAGCTTGCATGCAAAAAGTAACTCCAGCACTAGTGGAAGAGAACCTCCGAGGAGGCTCCATCCTGTGTGATGGTATGAGTGGAGGCTCCATCCTGTGTGATGGTATGAGTGGAGGCTCCATCCTGTGTGATGGTATGAGTGGAGGCTCCATCCTGTGTGATGGTATGAGTGGAGGCTCCATCCTGTGTGATGGTATGAGTGGAGGCTCCATCCTGTGTGATGGTATGAGTGGAGGCTCCATCCTGTGTGATGGTATGAGTGGAGGCTCCATCCTGTGTGATGGTATGAGTGGAGGCTCCATCCTGTGTGATGGTATGAGTGGAGGCTCCATCCTGTGTGATGGTATGAGTGGAGGCTCCATCCTGTGTGATGGTATGAGTGGAGGCTCCATCCTGTGTGATGGTATGAGTGGAGGCTCCATCCTGTGTGATGGTATGAGTGGAGGCTCCATCCTGTGTGATGGTATGAGTGGAGGCTCCATCCTGTGTGATGGTATGAGTGGAGGCTCCATCCTGTGTGATGGTATGAGTGGAGGCTCCATCCTGTGTGATGGTATGAGTGGAGGCTCCATCCTGTGTGATGGTATGAGTGGAGGCTCCATCCTGTGTGATGGTATGAGTGGAGGCTCCATCCTGTGTGATGGTATGAGTGGAGGCTCCATCCTGTGTGATGGACTGGGAGTGTTGTACACAGCTGGCCATTATTGCCTTAGTGTATCTTACATAAAATAAGGGATACGCGCACACACACACACACACACACACACACTGCTGACGTAACTAATTCTCTTAAAAAAATCTCCTATTGCAACAAATCCATAACAAGTCCGTAACAAGTCCACAACAAATCCACAACAATGGTAGAGGGTAGAGGGTTGAGTCTAGGTTTCTTGGGCAAGCGACACCCGCCCTCAAACCACTAGCCTTTAACTGACCCAGGATGACCTCTCGTAATGACACTGAGTGGGGAATTGATAGTATGTTACAGACATTCTCCAAGGTCACCCTAGTGCTGTATACATCTGCGGGTCAATATGGGTTTGAGAGGATGGAAGAGCAGCAGAGTATGGGTTTGTGAGGGTGAAAGAGGAGCAGAGTATGGGTTTGAGAGGGTGAAAGAGGAGCAGAGTATGGGTTTGAGAGGGTGAAAGAGGAGCAGAGTATGGGTTTGAGAGGGTGAAAGAGGAGCAGAGTATGGGTTTGAGAGGTTGGAAGAGGAGCAGAGTATGGGTTTGAGAGGTTGGAAGAGGAGCAGAGTATGGGTTTGAGAGGGTAGAAAAGGGCCCATACATAGTATTGCTTTCCTCTTCTTTCTAGCAAGCACACTGCCTCTCCAGGTTTCACACATTTCTTGCGCTAACTTGACTCTCAGTATTTCTTCATTATGTGCAGTGTTTCGACACTGCTGCCTGCTGACCTTCCTCTTACTTGTGACTGCCCACGCAGGCACTCCTATTTCTTGCCCCGTACAGTTCAATGGAAACTTCTCAGAATTATATACAGTCCAGCTGCTGGAGATTTAGCTGCCCCAGTACTGGACTGTGACCAACTGGTTTATTCTCCCAGAATACCCAAAGCCTGAATATAAATTACTAACTTATTTGCTTATTTGCTAAACGCTTGTCAGTCTTATTTAGAGAAAAGTTTGGATTGATTTTGGAATATGTAACTCCTAATTTGACTTTATTATAACAATGGTATACAGTATGGTCAGGTAGATGAGTAACACCTGAGTCTTGCGCATATGTCTTGCGCATATGTCTTGCACATATGTCTTACACATATGTCTTACACATATGTCTTGCACATATGTCTTACACATATGTCTTATCTACTTGTCATTATTATGGAAGAAATCGGGAAAATTTAAATCCTGGTTTTTATGTGATCATTTCAAAGCGCCTCACCTGATTGACCTGATTGACTTCAACCCATGAATGCTGATAACTAGATAATGTATCTTATGAGCGGCTTGAAACTTAGTGCTGATGTATTTTAGCACATTGATCTGACTGAGATAACAAGAGCATATCTCTTCAGTTCAGCTTCAAAACTGGTTTGTCTTAATGGCAAGATTTGAAATTGATTTGCCTTGTGTTGGTCCTAATTTGCCATTGTTATTGAAGAAATTAGGGTATTAGTGTCCATGTGATAGCTTGTAAACACCTCACCTGATTCACTTTATGCTTAATACTGTACTGCATTATCAACTTATGCTGCACTCTGCACTATTGCTATCACATGCCCTGAGGTACAGGGGGCTGGGGTTATACAGTACGGGGATACCTTCCTCGGATCATTAACGTACAGGGGACTGGGGTTATACAGTACGGGGATACCTTCCTCGGATCATTAACGTACAGGGGACTGGGGTTATACAGTACGGGGATACCTTCCTCGGATCATTAACGTACAGGGGACTGGGGTTATACAGTACGGGGATACCTTTCTTGGATCGAAATGCATCTAGACAGTATTATAATTATTATTGAACTGTGAATATAAGAAGCATTTGTTGTTCAAAGAAATTTTCACATTTAATTCTTCTTCGTCTCCGTTTTCTTCTCGTTTTTTTTTTCTTTTTCATTTGTATACAGGTTTCGTTCTCTTTTCAAAGATGCATATCATTCCATCTTACCCTGACATTTACCTCTTCTTCTTCTTCTTGTGAATACAACTCTCACTTTAGAAACATGCAAGTCACTCCATCTTACTTCCGTGTTGTGGCTTTAGTGGTGATGTTGCAGGTGATGTTGCAGGTCTGGCTACTTTCTGCCACCTTACAGTAGAGCTGGAGTAGTGTTGTAGACACCGGCCGCTTTCAATATGATTATTATAGATAAGTAAAACACATGTGCAACACTTGGGTATACCTGGAGAGGGTTTCGGGGATCAACGCCCCCATCCCCCGCGGCCCAGTCTGTGACCAGGTCTGTGACCAGGTCTGTGACCAGGTCTGTGACCAGGCCTGTGACCAGGCCTGTGACCAGGCCTCTTCATTGCCGAAAAGTTTCTCTAATAAAGATACCCAGATGTAATAATCAACTTATTGCCTAAGATAATTATCTTTGGCCCCAAAGACAGATCTGTAAATAAATATTTGTGATATACAAGACTCTGTTTAGATCTTATGCATTGTCATGTAAACCTTTTTTTTTAGATAAGTTTTTATTAAGGCTTTGAGGATATAACATACAATTTTGGCAGTGATCTTGGCAGCACTCTCAACGATGACATTCTTTCTGCTACTATTGGGCTATACTACTCACCTTCCGACAGTGTGTGTGTGTGTGTGTATATATATATATATATATATATATATATATATATATATATATATATATATATATATATATATATATATATATATATATATAATAACTCTGTGATCAAATGGAAATAAGTCACATGTTTGACTTTATTGGGTTATCTTAGGTTAATTTCTAAATAATTTATTATATCAAATCATAATAAAATTATTAGATTAGTATACATGTACGTATATGAAAATAAAATAAGAACTTACAACTAGATTCTTGAGTGTTAACCGACTGCTGTGGGTCGCATCCTGGGTAAGGGAAGCAGGAGTGTAGGAATGACTGTCCGCTTGATAATGTCAGAGTCTCCCCTCTCATGGGGCTCTCACGGGGCAGGTTTTCTTTAATAAGTCTAACCAGAAACTTTTATATTCCCGGAGAAGAGTGTGAGGCTGCAGAATTTGTTGGGTGATCCTAATAGTTTAGGGTGTTATCACACTGGCTTAATTCCTTTGAGGTTCTTTAATCTTACACAAATAACCCACACATATCAGAAATAAATATGTGACGACCTTTCCGTCAAAGAAAATGCGATAGTAATTATGGACAAGGTAGGGGAAAATAAACATGATATTAGGAGACAGAGAAACTCACGCGCCTCTTAAACTTTGTGGACAGCAGTGGCTAGAAGTTACTTCCTAAAGCCACGTTCTGAGTAGCACTATTTTATCTTGTCTATGTTAAAAAAAATGTCCTAAAATATTCCTTTGAAAACAAACAGTGGATGCAAGCAACACTTCCAGTCAGACTTGGTATAAGTACAGCCTCTCAAACTGCCTTATAATAATAATATCGTTATTTCTACAAGTACATGTACAAGGTATACAGACCATAGCTGACGTCAGTGACATACTATATAGAAAGCCCCTTGTTATGCATTTCGGGAAAATTAGGTCAGTTTTGTCCCAGGATGCGACCCACACCAGTTAGAACAAGAACTAAATTATGAATTAAAATAAAATCACTGTATGCAGACTGAGAGATACTCATTGGTGTATATACCTTTCGAAAAACAGAGGCAATATGCCATTCCAATATTTACCACTGAAATCACTAATAAGATTCACTAGGAAGCATTAAATAAAGTATAGCTGTGTCTAGGAGGATCTTAAAGATACACAAAAACTCGGATGGATCAGATTAATAATGTCACTGTTTTTTTTCCTTGCAGAGTGGAGAGATGGTGCCCAGGTTACCCTGTCTGCTGTTGTTAGGTAAGAAACTTAACTGGTTGTGGTAGCAGTAGTAGTGATGACAGGTCACAGTAGTAGTGATAACAGGTCACAGTAATAGTGATGACAGGTCACAGTAGTAGTGATGACAGGTCACAGTAGTAGTGATAGGTCACAGTAGTAGTGATGACAGGTCACAGTAGTAGTGATGACAAGTCACAGTAGTAGTGATAACAGGTCACAGTAGTATTGATAGCAGGTCACAGTAGTATTGATAACAGGTCACAGTAGAAGTAGTGTTGTCTGTAAATTTAGAAAGCGAAATTCATAACCTGTGTCAGATATTAATTATTATTATTATAATAATTTCAATGCATTAGAGGTTATGCTATATACACACATAGTATGTATCTCTCAATGTTTATACACGACGTTGTCTTTAATTACTGTTTTCAGGGATTAAAATATTTCTGGTTGGTGGTAAATAGGTTATATTTAGCCTTAATGACTGTCCGTGTGCGTGAGTGTACTTAACTAACTGTACGTTAGCTGTCTTTTCAGAGGTTAGTTTCTGCGAAGACAATGTGGACTGACCTGCGTGGCTAGTTTCCAGTCCTGTGTGTTGTACTCACCTAGTTGTGGTTGCAGGGGTCGATTCACAGCTCCTGAGTGGAGTTAGTCTCCACTGCCTTTCTTCCTACCTTCTTTCACTACTTCTCTTCCTAGTTTCTTCCACTCCTCCACTACCTCTCTTCCTACCTTCATCCATTCCTCTACTACCTACCTTCTTCCATTCCTCTACTACCTACCTTCATCCATTCCTCTACTACCTACCTTCATCCATTCCTCTACTACCTACCTTCATCCATTCCTCTACTACCTACCTTCCTCCATTCCTCTACTACCTACCTTCTTCCATTCCTCTACTACCTACCTTCTTCCATTCCTCTACTACCTACCTTCTTCCATTCTTCTACTACCTACCTTCATCCATTCCTCTACTACCTACCTTCATCCATTCCTCTACTACCTTCCATTCTTCTCATTCTTCTCTACCTACCTTCTTCCATTCTCTACTACCTACCTTCTTCCATTCCTCTACTACCTACCTTCTTCCATTCTCTACTACCTACCTTCTTCCATTCTTCTACTACCTACCTTCTTCCATTCTCTCTACTACCTCACCTTTCTTCCATTCTTCTCTCTACTACCTACCTTCTTCCATTCCTTCTACTACCTACCTTCTTCCATTCTTCTACTACCTACCTTCTTCCATTCCTCTACTACCTACCTTCTTCCATTCTTCTACTACCTACCTTCTTCCATTCCTCTACTACCTACCTTCTTCCATTCTTCTACTACCTACCTTCTTCCATTCCTCTACTACCTACCTTCTTCCATTCTTCTACTACCTACCTTCTTCCATTCCTCTACTACCTACCTTCTTCCATTCTCTACTACCTACCTTCTCCATTCCTCTACTACCTACCTTCTTCCATTCCTCTACTACCTACCTTCATCCATTCCTCTACTACCTACCTTCATCCATTCCTCTACTACCTACCTTCATCCATTCCTCTACTACCTACCTTCATCCATTCCTCTACTACCTACCTTCATCCATTCCTCTACTACCTACCTTCATCCATTCCTCTACTACCAACCTTCATCCATTCCTCTACTACCAACCTTCATCCATTCCTCTACTACCAACCTTCATCCATTCCTCTACTACCTACCTTCATCCATTCTTCTACTACCTACCTTCATCCATTCTCTACTACCTACCTTCTTCCTTCTTCTACTACCTACCTTCATCCATTCCTCTACTACCTACCTTCTTCCATTCCTCTACTACTACCTTCTTCCATTCTTCTACTACCTACCTTCTTCCATTCCTCTACTACCTACCTTCTTCCATTCCTCTACTACCTACCTTCTTCCATTCTTCTACTACCTACCTTCTTCCATTCCTCTACTACCTACCTTCTTCCATTCCTCTACTACCTACCTTCTTCCATTCCTCTACTACCTACCTTCTTCCATTCCTCTACTACCTACCTTCTTCCATTCCTCTACTACCTACCTTCTTCCATTCCTCTACTACCTACCTTCTTCCATTCCTCTACTACCTACCTTCTTCCATTCCTCTACTACCTACCTTCTTCCATTCTTCTACTACCTACCTTCTTCCATTCCTCTACTACCTACCTTCTTCCATTCTTCTACTACCTACCTTCTTCCATTCCTCTACTACCTACCTTCTTCCATTCCTCTACTACCTACCTTCTTCCATTCCTCTACTTCCTACCTTCTTCCATTCCTCTACTACCTACCTTCTTCCATTCCTCTACTACCTACCTTCTTCCATTCCTCTACTACCTACCTTCTTCCATTCCTCTACTACCTACCTTCTTCCATTCCTCTACTACCTACCTTCTTCCATTCCTCTACTACCTACCTTCTTCCATTCTTCTACTACCTACCTTATTCCATTCCTCTACTACCTACCTTCTTCCATTCTTCTACTACCTACCTTCTTCCATTCCTCTACTACCTACCTTCTTCCATTCTTCTACTACCTACCTTCTTCCATTCTTCTACTACCTACCTTCTTCCATTCTTCTACTACCTACCTTCTTCCATTCCTCTACTACCTACCTTCTTCCATTCTTCTACTACCTACCTTCTTCCATTCCTCCATTACTTTACACTTGGAATCTCTTTCTATTGTTCCTTCGGTTTATTTAGATACCTAAATATTCATTGTTCTCCCATAGTTAGTCAGACCCTCTTGTTTATATCTCTCTTTGTATCTTTCATGTTGTGATCATAGTCCCCATGACTTTGCCACCAGTCAAGAATACTTAAATATGGTTCCTAAAATAGAGATTAAAATAAACTCACCCTCTCTCTCTCTCTCTCTCTCTCTCTCTCTCTCTCTCTCTCTCTCTCTCTCTGTGGACGAAACGTTGTTAATAAAGGATCACATTACACTGCATCTGTATATATTTTCTCTAATAATTATATTGGTATTTGATGTAACTAATTAGTTAGCATATGAAATTTAATTCACTGACCTGGTGCTATGCTGCTCATGATCGGGATTACCGGACGAAGGATCGAGCCTCCTCCACTCGTTACAAGGAATGACTCGTACGGGTTTAGCTCTTCCTGAAGTACAATACAATATTTCTCATCGGGAAATGGAAATTAGTCGACGGTTCTGTCTCTTCTGGACTGTCAGGTGGCAAGAGCGAAACATCAGATTTCCATTTTCATTTTGATGTACGTATGCAAAGAAAAGACGTTTCGCCAACCAGTGACTCGATAAAGCTACTGACTGGTTATGGCATCGTTCTTGCACACATTCTTCTCAGTGTCGCCTCCATTCCCTCCAACAACGAAGCTGATCTTGGTTCTTCATTACTAACGTGGTTTCTTTCCAGCAGAGTGGATGGTTTCAGCCTCTGGATTGATCATTAGTATTCTTCAACACAATGTTACCATACTAAGGTGGTCTTCTTCCAGCAGGGTTGATGGCTGCAGCCTCTGGGTTGATCATCGGAGACGAGGGTCCTCGTGGAAAACTTACGAAGAAGTCTCCCGTCTACTTCCCTGTACTCCTTGACGACTTCCTGGTGAGAGAAACAAGACTGGTGTTTTGTGCATGACAAGACACAAGTACCATACACTGACGACACTGACCTCTTTTGTAAAGGAATTTTATATAGTGCGATTTTAACACTAGCTGCCTGACAGTGTGAGACACACACACTGTTTTTGCAAATTCAATTGAAATTTGCATCCAGAATGAAATAATACTCTGAAGGTCTTTTCCTGTGCTATTAAATGTTGGATGTACTTTGCCAAAAATGGCACTGTATATGGGAGCTATGTAAGAGACCTTACAGGACATCTTTATTAAATACATTTCGGTCCTGGGACCTCGGTCAAATTAAGACCAATTGCTCTTTCATCAATATTGCAGGTATCAATATACCCTCTTACTTCCTGGAACCTTGTTTATGGATAATTTCCTTCTCAGGTTTAGGTTAAGTTATCCTGCGTTAAACTAGGAGCTGTTATCCTGCCTCGGCTCATTGTAAAGTCTGTCCCCTAGCGGTATGTTTATTTTGCTTAATTTAGAGTAGTAAGTAATAATCGCCAACAATCGATACGAGATGCAAAACAACCACGGGGAAGTTGAATGATAACTCCAGTCCCCCTGTGTTGCAATCAACACATCTTCACGAGCTTGTAGTGTTTTAGGTAGAGTCGGTCAAGGGAACGACTCTAGCTAGTGTCGTTACCCACAACTAAGCCCACTGCAGCTATGCACCACTGAACCCACGACATGTATCTACTACTGACCCCACTACATATATCTACCACTGAGCCCATCATATCTATCTACCACTTTCCCCACTGTATTCACCCTCTCCCCGACCAAGTGACCCTGCCTTCTTGTCCTTCCCGGCAGGAGTTCCCAGTGAGGCTGGGTGTGGGTAAGGATCTGGACTCTGGGATCAGAGAGCAGTTACCTGCGACTACCAGCAAGCCTACTACCACTACCATCCGTCTTCCACTCAACCCTGATGGTGTTAGCAGCCATGTCGCACTGGAGGTAACACACTATTATTTCTATGTTATTATTATTATTATTATTATTATTATTATTATTTTTATATTCATGGGAAAGCGGTAAATCTACGTGGTCATACAGCGCCTGAATAACATAACAGGTGTCCATCACTCACCTGTGCTCATCACTCACTTGTGCTCATCACTCACCTGTGCTCATCACTCACTTGTGCTCATCACTCACCTGTGCTCATCACTCATCCGTGCCCATTTCCTCAGGTGGTGACTCATGCGCCGGGTCCCTCCTACCTTACTGATTCCTATTACTACCTGGACGACCACACGCCACTGCCAGGCTCCACGGAGAGGCACTCCAGCGAGGAGAAAGACCACGACCTGCCCGAGTTGGACCGTGAGGGCGAGGACCAGGTATGTAAAGCTGGACCATGAGGGCGAGGACCAGGTATGTAAAACTGGACTGTGATGGCGAGGACCAGAATGTCTCAAAAAAACCTTGTATGGGTATGAAGGGTGGGTTTTTAATGTTGCATCAAGAAGTAGGCTGGAGAAAGTAGAGATGTCGTGTTCGAGGGCAGTTTATGATGTGAAAAATTATGCAGAGAATTCAGAGTTGGAATCAGAAGGATGTGAGGAGTTACTAGAAGTATTATCCAGAGGACTAAGGAGGAGTTGTTGAAGTGGTTTGGATATTTAGAGAAGATTGAGAAAATAGGATGACTAGGAGGGAGTATAAATCTGGGTTGGAAGGAATTAGGGATAGGGATCGTTCTAGAAAAAGTTAAAGGGAGGTGGTAAATGGGTTTTGAGTGCTAGGATATCAAACAGTCTTGCGTGAGCGTGTTTGATAGGAATGAGTGAAAGCAAGTAATTTTTTTTATTCGACGTGCTGTTGGAGTGTGAACAAGGTGACATTTATGAAGGGATTCAGGGAAATATGTTAGCTGGGTTTGAGTCCTGGAGGAGGGATGTACAGTGCCTGCACTCTGAAGGAGGAGTGTTCTTGTGGTTTGGAGGATCATCTGAAATGAGTTGTCGGCGCCTTTCTGGCAAGTCAGCGAATGATATATATATATATATATATATATATATATATATATATATATATATATATATATATATATATATATATATATATAATGTGTGTGTATGTATGTATATGTATATAAATGTCGTGCCGAATAGGTGAAATTGGTCAATTAGCAAGAACTTATTTAAAATTAAGTCCTTTCTAAAATTTTCTATTGTAATTTTAAAGATATTTTTTCATTTATGTTAATGTAAAAATTAATAATTTTGAACCAAAAGAACCTTAGAAAACTTACCTAACCTTATTATAACAAGCATAATTTAATTTAGCCTAATCCAACTAAATATATTTTAGATAAGTTTACAATAATTTAATAATAAACAAACACTATGAAATATATTTTTTTCGTTAGGTTCAGAATGATTTTGGCGAAATTATTGCATAAACAAACTTTCGCTTGCCTTATTTGGCAAGAAGAGCGTTGCTATTTAAGCCAAAATCACAAGTTTTAGCTATTCGGCACGACACACACACACTATATATATATATATATATATATATATATATATATATATATATTATATTATATTCTCTACAGGAGCTGCAGAGCCTGACGCCTCACGCCTCTCGTTTCTTCAGTAAGAAGAAGACGTCCACTGCCCTCTTTCTAGTCGACGACATTTCCACCCCCGCCCCCATCACGCCCCCCATTCATGGCTTCAACGCGCCCACACACGCCCCTGACTCGCCCGTACAAGCCTCTGGCTCGCCCACACACGCCCCTGACTCGCCCACACGCGCCCCTGTCTCACAAACACGCACCCTTGGCTCTCCCACACGCGCCCCTGGCTCGCCCACACGCGCCTCTGACTCTCCCACACGCGCCACTGGCTCTCCTATACACGCCCCGGCCATAGAAAAACAGGCTCCTACACGTCAAGGAGGTCAGATCTTCATTGATAGTGAAGCTCCTGGACTCACAGCGGCAATTGTTCCACCCTCTCGTTCCTTCACCCGCCCACTGCCACCACCTCCCTCCCTATCAACCAAGCCTGTCAAGCTGCGACCAGCCTACACGCCCATCCCCACGCCCGCTCCCTCTATTGTCCCCTCACGCTTCCCTCCCACTTCCAGAGCCCGTATCAATTACACGCCCAGTCGCGCGCCCTCCCAGGACTACGCCACGCCCAGCACTCCTACCCGCGCCTCCACCACCAGACCTACCACTGTCAGACTTGTATCACGAAGACCCAGTTTCGAGTCGTCCCGCTTGAGCGGCTTCAAGAAACCATTTCAGACAGCAACAGCAAGTCCCGCGGGCGCCCGCCGCACACCCACGCCACCCACCACCACAGCCAGTAGGGACTATGGCAGACGGACATATCCAGGAACAAATTCTGGACGTCAGAGATTGAGCGGGTCCAGTAGAGGCAGAGTAGAGGAAGCTCCGGTGTACCGCACCTCTACCACGGCGTACCGCGCACCCTCTTCACTGTATAACGTTAGAGGCGCCAGCACCACCACCGTCACCGCACCAGCACAACCAGAGTTCATCCAGTCTGGTAAACTACCACAATTGTTATTACTATTATTAGATTCAATGGCTGATAACCCTGCGGGAATAGGAAGTAGTCAACCTTGAGCCAAGGAAAGTAAGGGTAACTATAATTCCTTGGGTCAGGAGCACTTCACAGGTATCAAGACATCCTTAACCCCTTCTCCCATTAAGGGTCACTATTGCCCCTCCCTTAACATGGCTGTGAAAGGGTAGTCCTCCTTAATAATGCATTTTGGTTCCATTAGGCTTACTTCCTTATCAGTATCATCACTTATTTTTGTATTATTAGGCATACTACCATACCTGTCATAATATTACCTATTACCATATCGTTGGCAAGAAGTTATCTTCGCTCCATTAGGACGAATCCCTTACTGTGGGAAGCATCGACCATTATGCTGTAGTCTTGGTAGCTACTTTACCGAGCACCTGCCATCAGTAACTACCTGCCAGTAACTAAAACCTTCCTCTGGCAGACCCCAACATCTACGTGCCGGTGGAGTACGACGAGGAGGCCATCCCTGGTGAGGCTGGCCTCGACTACCCTGTCTACGACACCGTCCCAGACACTGGCTTCTCCTGTGTCGACCAGGAGCACCCAGGGCTCTACGCTGATGTCGACGCTAAGTGCCAGGTAAGAGATGTGTCGAGTGCCAAGTAGGAGATGTATTAAGTGGCACAGGTGCTAAGTGCTAGCTGTATAACGTGATGCACTGGGAAGTTTAGACGGTTACTGTCAGGTATTATGCAGGGCTGGAGTGAGAGATCAGAATATTAGTGTCATATTTAGGTAAATAGAAGGAGACCATCACATAGTGGAAGGGTAAATATCGCAGTGAATGGGACAGATACCCAATGTCGTTGCAGCATCAAGCTGACAGAGGGAAACTTGGGCATAAAGCATTGTAGTGACAAGCAGAGATGAGATATAAATGCTACGCTGAAGGGAAGATGATGTATGTCTTCACAACAATGCTTATTTTAAATCCAATATGATAATCTTCTTTTATTCTTTTATGTTTGTTTCTGTTTTATTTCTTACATGTTCTTAAACTTTTGTATTACTCTGTGGTAATGATCTCTGCGTCCAAACTCTCCTCCATTATCTCACACTGTTGATAACTGTCTGTTTCCTCTCTCCACCCTGTCGTTTCTAATTTCCATTCTTCTCTCTGTCGTTTACACCTATTCCCTCCCTTTACGATTCCTGTGTGCCCTCTCCTTTTCGTGTCGTTCCTCCACATCCTCCCAGTTCACCCCTATTCCCGATATTTATTCATCCCTCTTAATTCTCCATTGAACCGTTTTCCCCAGTGCCACCCTCCCATATTCTCCTGTAAACCTCACTTGATCTTCCTCTCCTCCAGACGTTCCACATCTGCCAGGATGACGGGAGACATGACTCGTTCTTGTGCCCCAACGGGACGGTCTTCAACCAGCAGTACTTCGTGTGTGACTGGTGGTACAACTTCGCCTGCGATCAAGCCACCAGATTCTACTCTCTTAATGCTCTTCTCTACGTACTCCCAGACACGGGAAAATACACCAGAAAATAAATCGAAAACATCTGTTTATATATATATATATATATATATATATATATATATATATATATATATATATATATATTATTTCTGCTCATTTCCGATGTGATTATACATTTTAATTCACAAAGTGATTCGTCTTGCTGCGATTTTGTTTTTAAGTGTGAGAGAAAATACAAGGAGAATAAGCTAAGTAATTCGTGTGTATACACGAAGAGTGATAATTGTAGTTTTGTGTAAATACGATGTTTATATTTTTCATATATTGTATATAAAGTTGTAGGTTGATGTTTTGTGCTATTCTCCACACTACTGACTCTTTACTTGCCGTTCATTCTCAGTGATGTATATACTTTGGTGATGTATACACATTCTCAGTGATGTATATACTTTGGTGATGTATACACATTCTCAGTGATGTATGAATGTGTATACCTTATTCATTTTAAATTATGTATATTCATTCTTATTGATGTGTACACATTATCAGTAACGTATACACAGTAATATATACACTCAAATTATATATACATATCAATAATGCATACACATTCTTAGTGATGTATACAGATCCAGATCAACGTAATCTGTGCTAAAAAATATGCATGTTACCTTAGATGTATAAAAACCTTGCCATTCATGTATAGAGATGTGTGATATGTATTATCAGTGGTAATAGTCAAGATTCTAAGATGTCAGGTGTATTACTATGGTTACTAGTCCCATCTATAGCGTCTGCTTTCCTCTCTGAGATAATCCAAGTATTTCTTTTTTTTTTGTCACTTGCGACTTGATAATAGTTCAGGGCGAACCGAAACGTCCGTCTAGTTTCCATCTGCAGTTTGTGGGTTGTGAATGGCTGTTATTCCCTGAAATTTAAGCGGTGACTTATTAAGTCACCGCTTAAATATGGTCATCCAAGGCGCTAGTGGCTTTCTTTCGTGTCGAGTCATCTCTTAACTGAGCTTTCTTTAACATGTAAGACCAGTAAAAGTGCAATGAACACTTGTCGATGCTAACTAATAACGCACGTGAAGACAGAAACTCTGAAAATAATGTAGGTCGGTATATTCAGATTCACTTTATTCTCCGAGTTTGTGTCTGCAGGAGGGTTACAACGAGCAGTATGTATTGAGAGTCACACCTCATAAAGGCTGGGTGTGCAAAAGTCTCTTGTGATATGTCTGTAAAACAGAGGACACCATTATTGTTATTTAACTCAGGAGGGTTATTAACCCAGAGGAACCCAACATAACCCGATAATACAACTTATTTCCATCAAGACTCGCGAAATCGTAACGCCTTTGAGGGGACTTGAGCTATAGTTCGTCTCGGCCACGTTGACGGGAGATTCATCTGTGGTTATAGTGGTTCCTATGCTAGCCTCCCTATGGTGTATAAATATACCTACTTGGAAGAAGCTTGTTGTAGTCAGGTGGCCCAGTTTAAGCACTGGCCTGGAGTTTTACCACTCACTCCCCATGGGTTCTAACCCCACCCCTTCCGTGATTTCTATCAAGGTTCTTTCCCAGGATGCGACCCATGAACCGGGGCCGCAACTTTAAGGAGACTTCTCCATACGTCTCAACTGGCCTGGGAACCAAACCCGGACTCTGAATGTCAGCTGAACCCTTGACCACTAAACTACAGTGGCTGACACCCGATTACCGTGTTAAGATTATGTTCAATTTGTAGTTCATTTCACTACTCTTTGTAAGTCATTTGTTGTACCAGAGTTGCTGGCTAATGTGTCGTAAGACCAGACTCTCAGCTTCAGTTTAAGACAGGATTTTTCCTATTGGGATCTATTAGTCAACAGTTGTCACTATGCAACCAGATTTTTTCATATTTTTTTCCTGATCAATAAAGTTGAAGACATTCAAAGAGGAAGATACTTTAAGATTCCTGGATAAGTTGCTTATCTTGTACTGCTGTCAGTGAATACTCTTTATTTCCGATTTTCTGTCTTGTTCTGTATGGTGTGTGTGTGTGTGTGTGTGTGTGTGTGTGTGTGTGTGTGTGTGTGTGTGTGTGTTTCACTATTAGTCTCCCCCCCCAACACTTCAGCATCTTAGCAAGGTCGTGTTGTCTCACGTCTAGCTAAGTCTTCTTAAATATTTATTTTCACTCAGGGGCCACAATCTGAGCTCTCCTGAATAAAGAATTACTTACTGGCTTACTGGTTGGTAATCACCCATCTCTCTCTCTCTCTTTCTCTCATCACCCATCTCTCTCTCTCTCTCTTTCTCTCATCACCCATCTCTCTCTTTCTCTCTCGGTTGTTTACACACATTGCTATCTTGACTTCCTCTTTCGTTCAATCTCTCTCATGTAACATTTCTCCAGGCGTCTTCCTTAGATCAAACTGTTTCTTCTCTGATATTAAGTGTATAAACACCACTTGCCACTGTTATGAAGGATTTACCTTTGCATAATATTTACTTGTATATAATATAAAAACTATAGAATCAAATATATATATATACGTGTAAATGCTGTATAGCTGGATGTGGGGTCGGTGTTCCCATCCCCATCGTATTTGGTCAAAATGTATATAAAGTCATGTTATCTGGTCTCTGTCTAGGACTGAAATGTAAAAGTGTTACCAATTGATTTATTAGATATAGATCACCATGTTCTCAAACTCTTATTTGTATAGAAATAATAAAAGTCACAATACCGTGGCTGGAACAATTCACCGAAAATCAGCACTTAGGAGAGGAACCTTCTGACCGTTGTCAAGTGACTTGATAATGGTCCAAAATGGACCGAAACATCGCATGAGTTTCTTCTAAGTGCGAGTTTTGGGTGATTCAGTATTTCTATATCGTGAGACATGTTCAAAATTTTTTTTATCGTGTTATTGAGGAAAGTGCAAAAAAAAAAATTTAGTGACAATTATTTTTATAATTACATAGAGGTATGTATATTTTTATACATGACTTACAAGTTCGTGAGGAATCAGATCTTGTGTTATAATAAGATTATAGGATTTCTATGGTATATATGTGTGTATGTGTATGTAAAATATTCCACCATATAAATGTTCCCTTTTGCCTAACAGTGAATATAAACATTTTTGAGGCAAAAATATAAACATTACACTTAATTTAATAATTGGTAATCTGATTAATAATTTATTTTTACCTGCTGTTGATTCTTGTTGAAAAATTATTTATTCTGGGATAATATCCTATTTATCTTCCCTATTGTATCATTATTTATTTCATTTTCAACGTCTGTCAAACCTACATGTATTAAACTTGCTAAAAATATATTCTGTATTTTTCAAAAATTCCTCTCCATCATGATATTTATTTTTATCATATATATATATATATATATATATATATATATATATATATATATATATATATATATATATATATATTTTTTTTTTTCAACAAGTCGGCCGTCTCCCACCGAGGCAGGGTGACCCAAAAAGAAAGAAAATCCCCAAAAGAAAAAACTTTCATCATCATTCAACACTTTCACCACACTCATACATAATCACTGTCTTTGCAGAGGAGCTCAGATACGACAGCTGAGAAAAGTCCCTCCCAGCTGTCACTATCTCAGACCCCTCCTTTAAAGTGCAGGCATTGTACTTCCCATTTCCAGGACTCAAGTCCAACTAAATCAATTAACTGGTTTCCCTGAATCCCTTCACACAATGTTACCCTGCTCACACTCCAACAGATCGTCATGTCCCAAAACCATTCGTCTCCATTCACTCCTATCTAACACGCTCACACATGCTTGCTGGAAGTCCAAGCCCTCGCCCACAAAACCTCCTTTACCCCCTTTCCCCCCAACCTTTTCTAGGACGACCCCTACCCCGCCTTCCTTCCCCTACAGATTTATACGCTCTCCAAGTCATTCTACTTTGATCCATTCTCTCTAAATGACCAAACCACCTCAACAACCCTCTTCAGCCCTCTGACAAATACTTTTAGTAACTCCACACCTTCTCCTAATTTACACATTCCGAATTTTCTGCATAATATTTACACCACACATTGCCCTTAGACAGGACATCTCCACTGCCTCCAGCCTCCTTCTCGCTGCAGCATTTGCAACCCATGCTTCACACCCATATAAGAGTGTTGGTACCACTATACTTTCGTACATTCCTTCTTTGCCTCCATGGATAACGTTTTTGTCTCCACAGATACCTCAATGCACCACTCACCTTTTTTCCTTCATCAATTCTATGGTTAACCTCATCCTTCATAAATCCATCCGCTGACACATCAACTCCCAAATATCTGAAAACATTTACTTCTTCCATAATCCCTCTCTCCAATGTGATATCCAATTTTTCTTTATTTAAATCGTTTGATACCCTCATCACCTTACTCTTATCTATGTTCACTTTCAACTTTCTACCTTTACACACTCTCCCAAACTCGTCCACTAACCTTTGCAACTTTTCTTTAGAATCTCCCATAAGCACAGTATCATCAGCAAAAAGTAACTGTGTCAACTCCCATTTTGCATTTAATTCTCCAAAATTTAATCCCACCCCTCTCCCCAACACCCTAGCATTTACTTCTTTTACAACCCCATCTATAAATATATTAAACAACCATGGTGACATCACACATCCCTGTCTAAGACCTACTTTTACCGGGAAGTAATCTCCTCTCTCCTACACACCCTAACCTGAGCCTCACTATCCTCATAAAAACTCTTTACAGCCTTCAGTAATTTACTACCTATTCCATACACTTGCAACATTTGCCACATTGCTCCCCTATCCACTCTATCATATGCCTTTTCTAAATCCATAAATGCAATAAAAACTTCTCTACCTTTATCTAAATACTGTTCACATATATGCTTCACTGTAAACACTTGATCTACACATCCCCTACCCATTCTAAAGCCTCCTTGCTCATCTGCAATCCTACTCTCTGTCTTACCTCTAATTCTTTCAATAATAACCCTGCCATACACTTTACCTGGTATACTCAGTAAACTTATTCCCTATAATTTTTACACTCTCTTTTATCCCCTTCCCTTTATATAAAGGAACTATACATGCTCGCTGCCAATCCCTAGGTACCTTCCCTCTTTCATACATTTATTAAACAAAAATACCAACCACTCCAGCACTATATCCCCCTGCTTTTAACATTTCTGTCATGATTCCGTCAATTCCAGCTGCTTTACCCCTTTCATTCTACGTAATGCCTCACGCACCTCCCCCACACTCACATCCTGCTCTTCTTCACTCCTAAACGATGTTGTATCTCCCTGGCCAGTACATGAAATTATCGCCTCCTCTTTTCATCGACATTTAAAAGTTCCTCAAAATATTCCCGCCATCTACCCAATACCTCCAGCTCCCCATCTACTAACTCCCTACTCTGTTTTTAACTGACAAATCCATTCGTTCCCTAGGCTTTCTTACCTTGTTTATCTCACTCCAAAATTTGTTCTTGTTTTCAGCAAAATTTCTTGACAGAGCCTCTCCCATTCTTTCATCCGCTCTTCTTTTGCACTCTCTCACCACTCTCTTCACCTTTCTTTTACTCTCCATATACTCTGCTCTTCTACTAACACTTCTGTTTTGTAAAAACCTCTCATAAGCTACCTTTTTCTCTTTTATCACACCCTTTACTTCTTCATTCCACCACTCACTCCTCTTTCCTCCTGCACCCACCCTCCTATAACCACAAACTTCTGCCTCACATTCTAATACTGCATTTTTAAAACTATCCCAACTCTCTTCAACCCCCCCACTACTCATACTTGCACTAGCCCACCTTTCTGCCAATAGTTGCTTATATCTCACCCTAACTTCCTCCTCCCTTAGTTTATACACTTTACCTCTCTCTTACTTGCTGTTGCCATTTTCTTTTGTCCCATCTACCTTTTACTCTAACTGTAGCTACAACCAAATAATGATCTGATATATCCGTTGCCCCTCTATAAACATGTACATCCTGAAGCCTACTCATCAACCTTTTATCCACCAATACATAATCCAACAAACTACTTTCCTTACGTGCTATATCATACCTTGTATATTTATTTATCCTCTTTTTCATAAAATATGTATTACTTATTACCAAACCTCTTTCTACACATAGCTCAATTAATGGCTCCCCATTTACATTTACCCTGGCACCCCAAATTTACCTACTACTCCATCCACAACATTTTTACCCACTTTAGCATTAAGATCCCCAACCACAATTACTCTCTCACTTGGTTCAAAACTCCCACACACTCACTCAACATTTCCCAAAATCTCTCTCTCTCCTCTACACTTCTCTCTTCTCCAGGTGCATAAACACTTACTATAACCCACTTTTCACATCCAACCTTTATTTTACTCCACATAATCCTTGAATTTATACATTTATATTCCTTCTTTACCTGCCATAACTGATTATTCAACATTATTGCCACTCCTTCTTTAGCTCTAACTCTATTTGAAACCCCTGATCTAATCCCATTTATTTCTCCCCACTGAAACTCTCCTACCCCCTTCAGCTTTGTCTCACTTAAAGCCAGGACATCCAGCTTCTTTTCATTCATAACATCTACAATCATCTCTTTCTTATCATTCGCACAACATCCACGCACATTCAAACATCCCACTTTGACGATTTTCTTCTTCTTCTTTTTAGTAAGCTATACAGGAAAAAGGGGTTACTAGCCCATTGTTCCCGGCATTTTAGTTGACTTTTACAACACGCATGGCTTACGGAGGAAATATTCTTATTCCACTTCCCCATGGATATGAAAGGGAAAAGCAGATGAGTGTGTATACAATAAACGTGTACATGTTTGCGTAGTGTGACCTAAGTGTAAGTAGAAGTAGCAAGACGTACCTGAAATCTTGCATGTTTATGAGACAGAAAAAAGACACCAGCAATCCTACCATCATGTAAAACAGTTTCAGGTTTCTGTTTCACAGTCACCTGGCAGGATGGTAGTACCTCCCTGAGAGGTTGCTGTCTACCAACCTACTACCTATATATATATATATATATATATATATATATATATATATATATATATATATATATATATATATATATATATATATATATATATATATATATATATATATATATAAATATAAAAGATGATTCTTAAATATCTTGGTCATAAGCACTTTAGGTAAAAGTTCCTGATAAAAGAGTTTCAGTTCTTCAATATAGAGAACCAACTCTTTCCTAATTCTTGAAAGCTATACACTTCTCGGTGTATATGTGACATACTCGCGAAATCGTAATGACACGATTGCAAATAAAGCATGGTACGGATGGGGATTGAACTCGCGGCGAGTGAGTCGTAAAACTCCAGGCCAGTGCATTAGCCAGTGGGCCAGCTTGCCCGTGGCCTAGAGCTATCATTCAACTCCCCCTGTGATTTTTTTTCATCTTGTATCGCTTGTTCGGGATTATTGCACAATTTAACATATGTAAATTACCTAGCATAACCCCCAAAAAAAGTCCAAGTGACTTATTTCCACTGGGGTCCTTGTAATATCTTATTATTATTTTTGTTTTGTTATTAACCAACGTTGTATGACTCTTGTGGGTTTAGAGCTTAGTTTTTATTATAATAATATTGTTATTAATTATAATGATAATATTAATGACACTAATATTATTATTGTTATTATTAATGATAACGATAATATTAATGACAATAATAATAATATTATTATTATTAATATTATTATTATTAATGATAACAATAT
This sequence comes from Cherax destructor, assembly GCA_009830355.1. Classification (NCBI taxonomy): domain Eukaryota; kingdom Metazoa; phylum Arthropoda; class Malacostraca; order Decapoda; family Parastacidae; genus Cherax; species Cherax destructor. The sequence goes on along the minus strand of WNWK01002445.1, from coordinate 59,477 downwards.
TAATAATAATAATACTAATAATAATAATGATAATATTAATGACAATAATAATTTCGTGAGTGTGGTCGTATATGACAGCAAGTTCTTCAAAGTGCACAACCGCCAGGATAACCATTGTTATTATTATTATTGTTATTAATGATAACGATATTAATAATAATAATATTACTAGAGAACGTTCATTGGCACGTTAAAGTGTTGTGCTGGTGGTGTGTGGCGCCTGCGTGGAGGGACCCCCACACTGAACCTCATAATAACAATGGTTATCCTGACGGTTGTGCACTAGGAAGAACTTACTACCATATACGACCACATTCACGAATGCATGGTGCACATCTTGGGAAGGTAAGAATATGGCTATTAATGTTGCAAGCGAAGTTTTTGTTGCGAGAGTGTGTGGTTACAGCGCATGTCAACACACATGAGTGAGTCGCCTTGATGCTGGTGAAGGGCTCTTGTTTCGTGGAAGAGGAGCTACCCCATCCCTTTCCTAGGATCAAGTGTAAGATACAGTAGGAATCAATCGTGATTATAAACTTAAAACAACTAAGTAACTCAGTTGTGTGAAAATGTTACTTGCAGTCTTAATACTAGAGTAGATAGGCTTTAAACCCCATTAACCAGCCAGGTGTTGTATGACCCTTACGGGTTCATTATTTCCCTACGAATTATGTTTTGAAGTCCTGATTAACCCAGACGGGGTTAGAACTGTTTTAATATAACAATCTTCTCTGTATATACACCGAGAGATTAATCGTATTATAGTGATTGTGTTCTTGGTGTGAGTGTGGAAGATCCTTTCAATCTTTGAGTTGCACTCCACTGCAACGAGAGTGCAACTGCCGAGGATTGTATGGCAGGGAGGGTGAAGATGTGGCAACTTTGAAAGTGAGAACCTCTTAGGAGTTAGTAAGTTCATTTAGGTTTTGGTAAATATAAGCACAATTATCATATATTGTTGAACATATGCAAAACAACCACAATGGGCGTTGAATGATAGCCTTTTCTTGTTGCAATAAACACATTAGGTTACAATCTTACAGGGGAACGACTCTAGCTACAGTCGTTCCCCTGAACGATGCTACTTAGGCTTCTTACTCATTTCTGCTACATTTCAAGCTCCTGATGTGTTGATTGCGACACGAAAGGCCTAGAGCTATCATTCAACTCCCCCTGTGATTGTTTTTGCATCTTATTTCGCTTGTTCGGAATTATTGCACAATTTAACATATGTAAATTGGCTAGGATAGCCCCATGAAAAAGTCAGTGACTTATTTTCATTGGAGTCCTTGTAATATATTATTTAAAGCCTAGCAGTAAGTTACAATAGGAATCAATTATGATTATAATTTTTTAAGTTAAAAAACTAACCAATGTGTGAAAAATCAGTTACAATAAAAGGAGATACAATGGGAATAAAGTCAACTGAGTTGTTTAGACACATGTGTAACCGTGTTGGTCTCCACTGGACGCTGCAGGTGACTCCTGGCGTATTTTGGAAAAATGTAAGTGTTGTGTATTTCGAGGACACCATATAATAAATTTTCTTTACAATAATGCAGTTTATGTTCTTGAATGGAAACTGAGCACCGAAGAGCATACGGGGGTGTTCTTCAGAACATGCGAGGCGCTAGATTCACATTTTACTCTACAATATTCTGAGAAAATAGTTTTTTTTTCTGGACAAACCTTGGTTGTTTTTGTGTGGAGTTTACCCATAGGAGACTAATGAAATTTTTTTCAAATTCAATATGTCATACCAAGAAGAATTGAGCTTCCTTTTTAACCCTGATCGAGTACTAAGTTACTCACTTCATTAATACACCTTAAAATTTATTATAAAGTGATGATCACTAGGAGTTGAGACATTTCAGTTGAGGTAGAGGTGCAGTCCTTATGTGTCCGTCAGTGCTATAGTTGGTACAGTATTTGTTCCTTCAAATAGTAGTCCTTGGCGAGGTGGGTATAAACATATTACTTTCAACATGGGGTGATGTGGTGGACTCGCTCTGGCTCTATGTTCCTTGGATTAATGTATAATATGAGATGACATGAACATGAGATGCATGTTCATGTCCAGGTGGGTTTGGCAGAACGGGTCCTGGCCCGCGTCATCTCCATGTGGTGACCCGGCAGTGACTCCCGAAGGAGTGTCAGAGTTGGTACAAGTGTTGTACCGTTTACAACCCTATGGCAGGGGCAGCCTATGACAATGGCACGGTGAGTCTTCAACAGGTCAAGTGGAGTACCTCTTACAGTCTTAGGGCGGGGGCACGGTGACTCTTAACTCCAGTTGAACCATTTTTGCCATAAACTCGACGTTGTCTCAGTCATTTTGATCTTCAACGAGTCGCTTTAAGTAGCTTGTTGATTAGTTGGTGACGTCGCGATCAAGCTTTTTTACTAATACCGATTGCTTGGCCCTCACCGAGGGAAGACGAGCCACTTCGAAGTTACGGTCCTTGAGAACGTTCATAAAGGTGGTGGTAGTAATTTTGTCAGCTTCATCATTTTTAAAGCAGACGGCGATGAAAGATCCCTTAGTACTGAGAAAGCTGGACATCTTCACCTGCAGGGTGGTCGTCAGGACTGCTGCCAGAGTCTTTTTCGTCGTGTCTGAGATGGTCCCAGTAAGTAGGCGAATGCGCATACGGTACACCATGCTGATAGCCTAAGAGAGAGCAGAATCAGTGATGCGTGAATTGACAAGTCGCCGCTGGTGTGTAGTCCACTACTTGTAATAGTGATACAAGTAGTTGTAGTCCAAGTGGAAAATTTGCTCACTCTTGAGGACCTGCCTCGTTTACTTCCTACCTCCACTACTATTTGCACCATTGTTTAAACATAATAACACTACAATATACGTATAGGCCCATATCTGGTATAGGCGGAGACATATACCTAAGAATGATTGACGATTTTCATCACCATCGAGTGACAACAACCACTGGTACTTGCAACGAGCGCTACACCAGGGCTGGATAGTGACCCATTTTTTTCTTTCTTCACGTAGGTGAATTCTACGAAAGGGAAATATCTTTACTAATGAGATCGAAAAACTGAGTGAGCCTATTAGTATTCGATCCGAGGAAAGGAGAGCATCAATTCCTCTGAGGAAGAACCCTTTACTAGCATCAGGGAGCATCTCTTGAAGGGGGATAACTGTTCAGGTACCGTCCTGCTTTAATTTGTTTTTGTTTTTCCAGGCTCTTGATATCACCACTTTGTTATTAGGTTTTCTAATGATTCACAATTAACCAGAACATTGGAAATTACAACCGGCTAAAGTTTCGGTACATCTTAGACCCATTACTAAATCTCGACTTGGTCGCAACGTCTTCTAAGTCATCTCTCAATAATTAGTTAGCTGTAAATTGGTCCAGTCATGGTATTGTGAACTTTTTATTATTTAAAGTTTAATTTAGATGAACGAATTATAATTTTGTGGCAGTAGTGCTTGCTATGAGTTGTATGTGACTTTTTTGAAGACACAGCAACAACGTACCAGTGGTGGTACAATACTAATGTTCTTTTCATGGAGGCCCAGGAACAACGTACCAGTGGTGGATGCAACACTAATGTTCTTAACTCCACCAAGCTGGCGCCAAGGTCGTACACATAACTTAGATGAAGTGACGCGTGCAGAGAAGTAAGCTAACCCCTCTAAGGTTTTTTATGCGACAATCAATGCTGGTGAACACGAGCACTAGAATGATGGACGTGTGAATGGCCGCCACTTAAGCGTGGAGTTCGATCAAAGACCGGCTCCAGTGCTCCTTCACTTGCTTGCGCTCGCTGAGCGAAAATCATAGACGATGCAAATTGTTATCTAGCCTAATTTTGGAACTGGAATCACCGATGCTCTTGTGTTGGTATGTATGAAGGTCTAATGCTATGCAGTATTAAATTTTTGCACTTACTAAAGCTACAATTGAATCTGAACGAAACTATTCACAGCTAAATATACTAAACATTGTGGGATATTCCATTGGATTGCGCAGGCAGAGAGGAATGACATTCCTCCACAGTACATAAAATATAGGTGTGGAGCGAAGGGAAGTCCGACCCCCCTGAAAAGACGACTAGAAATTTCCTTTTATCATGTCCTTTTACAGACAGCCGTGAGTTATAACGAAGTGGCACTAGCAACTCCGTGAGTCCATTGGCGGAGGGAGTCCTGGCGGCGAGCTGGTCGATGCTCTTTTGTTTGTTGATGACCTGTATTGAGTGGACGGTGTCGGAGGTTATAGCGCCGTCATCTTGCATATACACTAGGCTCATTTTGTACTGCTCGTATATTTTTGCCGGTTCTTTCTCTTTTTTTTCAATTTCCTTTTTTTTTCATGTTTGATGTTCGTTCATTGCTTAATTTATGCTTTATTGGAATTTTCTTCTGATATTGTTGCTTTAACTTTGTATTCTGGGATCTGGTTATTACTCTTGGTCTATATCATTCACCTCTATAATGTTGGAACATACTTTAGCTTATTATAGTAATTACCATTTAATAAAGTAGCAATTTCTGACTATGGATTTTCTGGTGTACCCATTAAAAATTGGTATTCAAGTTTGTGCCCCCCCCCCGCGCGCGCGCGCACACACACACACAAAGAGGAGCAGGTACCATTCATAGCTTTAAGAAGAGGTATGATGAAGCTCATGGAGCAGAGTGAAGAGGCAGGGTCAGGAGCTATGAATCGACCCCTGCAACCCCAATTAGGTGAGTACACACACTTGCAGTCCTTCTTGAACTGCAAGAAGGCAACAACAAGTCATGGTACGTGACGAGGTGTCAGAGTTGGCGCCTCTGACGAGCGGAGTTCTTGGACCGGTGCTATTTTTGGTATATGTGAATGACATGACGGAAGGTATAGACTCAGAAGTGTCCCTGTTTGCAGATGATGTGAAGTTAATGAGAATTAAATCGGATGAGAATCAGGCAGGACTACAAAGAGACCTGGACAGGCTGCAAGCCTGGTCCAGCAACTGGCTCCTCGAATTTAACCCCGCCAAATGCAAAGTAATGAAGATCGGGGAAGGGCAAAGAAGACCGCAGACAGAGTATAGGCTAGGTGGCCAAAGACTGCAAACCTCACTCAAGGAAAAGGGTCTTGGGGTGAGTACAATACCGAGCACATCTCCTGAGGCGCACATCAACCAGATAACTGCTGCAGCATATGGGCGCCTGGCAAACCTGAGAATAGCGTTCCGATACCTCAATAACGAATCGTTCAAGACTCTGTACACCGTGTACGTCAGGCCCATACTGGAGTATGCAGCACCAGTTTGGAACCCACACCTGGTCAAGCACATCAAGAAATTAGAGAAAGTGCAAAGGTTTGCAACAAGGCTAGTTCCAAAGCTAAGGGGAATGTCCTACGAAGAAAGGTTAAGGAAAATCGGCCTGACGACACTGGAGGACAGGAGGGTTAGGGGAGACATGATAATGACATACAAAATACTGCGAGGAATTGACAAGGTGGACAGACAGGATGTTCCAGAGATGGGACACAAAAACAAGGGGTCACAATTGGAAGTTGAAGACTCAGATGAGTCAAAGGGATGTTAGGAAGTATTTATTTAGTCATAGAGTTGTCAGGAAGTGGAATAGTCTGGCAAGTGACGTAGTGGAGGCAGGAACCATACATAATTTTAAGACGAGGTTTGATAAAGCTCATGGAGCAGGGAGAGAGAGGCCCTATTAGCGATCAGTGAAGAGGCGGGGCCAGGAGCTATGAATCGACCCCTGCAACCACAAATAGGTGAGTACAATACGTGAGTACACACACATACACATGCACAAATAACCCACACATAGGAGAAACTTATGACGACGTTTCGGTCCGACTTGGACCATTTACAAGTTTGCAGATGCTGCAAACCTCACTCTAGGAGAATGACCTGGGGGTGAGCATAGTGCTGAGCATGTCACCAGAGGCTCACACCTGAATGACCGCTATATACATTATTTTGTAGTATACACCACTAACATACAACTCGCATATGATAGACTGTGTACGAAACTGGAGAAGGTGCTTTATAAGAGAGTTTACTGTATAGAAGACTTATTTTCACCCTGGGTGTAAATGGACTGGAGTAATGCAGCTGAGAGGACAGTATGAGGTGGGGCGTCATAATTGCTTTATACAGCAGTGAAGGTGAGCCTTGATCAAGAAGCAGGCAGCTCGTGTATAAAACACCTGCATAATTAAAGATGGAGCGTCGTGGGGCTAAGACTGCCATCATGGTCAGTAATTTGGAGATACTGTGACCGCCTCCTCCCTCCCACTTCCCTGCCCACCCCTCTGGTCACTGATTTTTAGCTCTGACGCTTGGGCAATGGTGCAATTAGAAGTGTCATTAACTCAGCGACAGCTGCAATTAATCTCCACTATGCTAGGGCCAAACAGCCATGAAAACATTAGTGGGAACCATTTTGTGACCCCTTGTAAGCGGTATGGAGAATTACAGGAATCAAAACATTTGCACCGTCCCCCGACCTCGTCTCTGAGTCGCTCGCGCTGTGCCACCACCAACAATATTTATTCATTCTTGTTGATGTAAATGCATAAATTATGTTTATAAAGTTGTGGCGTGCATGTGATGGTTAAATACGGTTGTAACTGTGTTTTGTGGAGGCTGTGCTCAATGATAGTATAATAAATGAAGATAATTACTGGAATTATCTAGGAGTGGTGATGGCGCGAGCAATTAAGGGTGATTATTCAGCACATCACGTGTGTGTGAGCAGTTTTGAGAGCTTCTTGAATTTTTGATGGAGAAGTTAAGTGTTAGCGGGCGTTACACGACAATACCCACAACCCCCCATCACCATCCTCTTCCCCCCTCCCTTCCCCTCCCCCATGATCACTGCCTCATGTATACTTCATGTACTCTTCCCCTCCTTCCATCCAACACCCCTACTCGTGTCACCCCTCCTCCTCTTTCCCCTCAACACCCACCCCACCAATGTCACCCCACCAGTCACACCACAAAACAACTCCACCACCTTTTGTCAGCTATAGACCGTCTGTATAGATTTTGCTCTTTGCCCTCCTCTGCTTCTTTACCTCCCTCCACTTCCCTCCCTCCCTCCCTCCATTTCCTCCCCTCCCTCCTTTCTTTATTCACTCCTTGACTGCTCATTTCCAGGTCCTGTGTTGGATACCCTGCTCCCCATGTGTTTCATGTTGTGGTTCTTATGCTCCCCATGTTTTTCATGTTGTGGTTCTTATGCTCCCCATGTGTTTCATGTTGTGGTTCTTATGCTCCCCATGTGTTTCATGTTGTGGTTCTTATGCTCCCCATGTGTTTCATGTTGTGGTTCTTATGCTCCCCATGTGTTTCATGTTGTGGTTCTTATGCTCCCCATGTGTTTCATGTTGTGGTTCTTATGCTCCCCATGTGTTTCATGTTGTGGTTCTTATGCTCCCCATGTGTTTCATGTTGTGGTTCTTATGCTCCCCATGTGTTTCATGTTGTGGTTCTTATGCTCCCAATGTGTTTCATGGTGTGGTTCTTATGCTTCACATGTGTTTCATGGTGTGGTTCTTATTCTCCCCATGTGTTTCATTGTGTGGTTCTTATGCTCCCCATGTACTACTCCATGGTGTGGTCCTTATGCTCCCCATGTACTACTCCATGGTGTGGTCCTTATGCTCCCCATGTACTACTCCATGGTGTGGTCCTTATGCTCCCCATGTGTTTCATGGTGTGGTTTTTATGCTCCCCATGTGTTTCATGGTGTGGTTTTTATGCTCACCATGTGTTTCATGGTGTGGTTCTTATGCTCCCCATGTGTTTCATGGTGTGGTTCTTATGCTCCCCATGTGTTTCATGGTGTGGTTCTTATGCTCCCCATGTATTTCATGGTGTGGTTCTTATGCTTCTCATGTGTTTCATGGTGTGGTTCTTATGCTCCCCATGTGTTTCATGGTGTGGTTCTTATGCTCCCCATGTACTACTCCATGATGTGGTCCTTATGCTCTCATGTGTTTCATGGTGTGGTCCTTATGCTACCCATGTGTTTCATGGTGTGGTTATATGCTCCCCACGTGTTTCATGGTGTGGTTCTTATGCTCCCCATATGTTTCATGGTGTGGTTCTTATGCTCCCCATGTGTTTCATGGTTTGGTTCTTATGCACCCCATGTGTTTCATGGTGTGGTTCTTATGCTCCCCATGTACTACATGGTGTGGTCCTTATGCTTCCCATGTGTTGCATGGTGTGGTTCTTTTGCTCCCCACGTGTTTCATGGTGTGGTCCTTATGCTCCCCACGTGTTTCACGGTGTGGTCCTTATGCTCCCCATGTGTTTCATGGTGTGGTTCTTATGCTCCCCATGTGTTTCATGGTGTGGTTCTTATGCTCCCCACGTGTTTCATGGTGTGGTTCTTATGCTCCCCACGTGTTTCATGGTGTGGTCCTTATGCTCCCCATGTGTTTCATGGTGTGGTTCTTATGCTTCCCACGTGTTTCATGGTGTGGTTCTTATGCTCCCCACGTGTTTCATGGTGTGGTTCTTATGCTCCCCACGTGTTTCATGGTGTGGTCCTTATGCTCCCCATGTGTTTCATGGTGTGGTTCTTATGCTCCCCACGTGTTTCATGGTGTGGTTCTTATGCTCCCCACGTGTTTCATGGTGTGGTCCTTATGCTCCCCATGTGTTTCATGGTGTGATTCTTATGCTCCCCACGTGTTTCATGATGTGGTCCTTATGCTCCCCATGTGTTTCGTGGTGTGATTCTTATGCTCCCCACGTGTTTCATGGTGTGGTCCTTATGCTCCCCATGTGTTTCATGGTGTGGTTCTTATGCTAACCATGTGTTTCATGGTGTGATTCTTATGCTCCCCACGTGTTTCATGGTGTGGTCCTTATGCTCCCCATGTGTTTCATGGTGTGGTTCTTATGCTCCCCATGTGTTTCATGGTGTGCTTCTTATGCCCCCTATGTACTACTACAACAGTCTCCCAGCTCAGGCTGACACTAGTCTCCCAGCTCAGGCTGACACTAGTCTCCCAGCTCAGGCTGACACTAGTCTCCCAGCTCAGGCTGACACTAGTCTCCCAGCTCAGGCTGACACTAGTCTCCCAGCTCAGGCTGACACTAGTCTCCCAGCTCAGGCTGACACTAGTCTCCCAGCTCAGGCTGACACTAGTCTCCCAGCTCAGGCTGACACTAGTCTCCCAGCTCAGGCTGACACTAGTCTCCCAGCTCAGGCTGACACTAGTCTCCCAGCTCAGGCTGACACTAGTCTCCCAGCTCAGGCTGACACAGTCTCCCAGCTCAGGCTGACACTAGTCTCCCAGCTCAGGCTGACACATTTCAACACCTTACATCAGCACCATTTTGCGTGATGGAATATGAGAGTGAAACGTATCATTTATTCCCACTGTGTAACTATCATATAGAACAGCGTAGCAGCACACTGCTGATGTATCCAGTTTTTGTAAATAAAACCCTTATATTCTGCTTCAGTTATATAGTACACTGTTGGGTTATCGCTGGTGTCGCAATAAATCATAAACGAAAAAGGCACAATACAGTGATTGGAACAATACAAAAATAACCCGCGTGTAGGACAGTATTTCAGACGACGTTTCGGTCCGACTTGGTCCATTTACAAAGTCACACAAACACAAAAGTGTTTGGGTCCATGAAAAATTCTAGAAAGGTATCCCTTAACCCCAGTCCTCTGTACCTTAGTGATCCCAGAGAGGTATCCCCTAACCCAAGTCCTCTGTACCTCAGTGATCCCAGAGAGGTATCCCCTAATCCCTGTCCTCTGTACCTCAGTGATCCCAGAGAGGTATCCCCTAACCCTGTCCTCTGTACCTCAGTGATCCCAGAGAGGTATCCCCTAACCCCAGTCCTCTGTACCTTAGTTATCCCAGAGAGGTATCCCCTAACCCCAGTCCTCTGTACCTTAGTGATCCCAGAGGTATCCCCTAACCCCAGTCCTCTGTACCTCAGTGATCCCAGAGAGGTATTCCTTAACCCCAGTCCTCTGTACCTTAGTGATCCCAGAGAGGTATTCCCTAACCCCAGTCCTCTGTATCTTAGTGATCCCAGACAGGTATTCCCTAACCCTAGTCTTCTGTACCTCAGTGATCCCAGAGAGGTATCCCCTAACCCTAGTCTTCTGTACCTCAGTGATCCCAGAGAGGTATCCCCTAACCCCAGTCCTCTGTACCTCAGTGATCCCAGAGAGGTATTCCCTAACCCCAGTCCTCTGTACCTTAGTGATCCCAGAGAGGTATTCCCTAACCCCAGTCCTCTGTACCTTAGTGATCCCAGAGAGGTATTCCCTAACCCTAGTCTTCTGTACCTCAGTGATCCCAGAGAGGTATCACCTAACCCCAGTCCTCTGTACCTCAGTGATCCCAGAGAGGTATTCCCTAACCCCAGTCCTCTGTACCTTAGTGATCCCAGAGAGGTATTCCCTAACCCCAGTCCTCTGTACCTTAGTGATCCCAGAGAGGTATTTCCTAACCCTAGTCCTCTGTACCTCAGTGATCCCAGAGAGGTATCCCCTAACCCCAGTCCTCTGTACCTCAGTGATCCCAGAGAGGTATCCCCTAACCCCAGTCCTCTGTACCTTAGTGATCCCAGAGAGGTATCCCCTAACCCCAGTCCTCTGTACCTTAGTGATCCCAGAGAGGTATTCCCTAACCCTAGTCCTCTGTATCTCAGTGATCCCAGAGAGGTATCCCCTAACCCCAGTCCTCTGTACCTCAGTGATCCCAGAGAGGTATCCCCTAACCCCAGTTCTCTGCACCTCACTGATCCCAGAAGATGTATCCCTAACCCCAGTCTCTGCACCTCATGATCCCAGCACGTATCCAAACCCAGATCCTTCACGTACACACGTACACCCGCACCTACACGTACACACGTACACCCGCACCTACGTACACGTACACCGCACCTACACGTACACACGTACACCGCTACCGTACACGTACACCGTACACGTACCACACGTACACCCGCACCTACACGTACACACGTACACCCGCACCTACACGTACACACGTACACCCGCACCTACACGTACACACGTACACCCGCACCTACACGTACACACGTACACCCGCACCTACACGTACACACGTACACCCGCACCTACACGTACACACGTACACCCGCACCTACACGTACACACGTACACCCGCACCTACACGTACACACGTACACCCGCACCTACACGTACACACGTACACGCCTCGTACCGTACACGACTACACCACGTACACCCGCACCTACACGCACACACGTACACCCGCACCTACACGTACACACGTACACCCGCACCTACACGTACACACGTACACCCGCACCTACACGTACACACGTACACCCGCACCTACACGTACACACGTACACCCGCACCTACACGTACACACGCACCTACACGCACACACGGTGTCTGAAAAGAACCTTAGAAAGGTGTTATCTACTGCGTGGAATCTGTTCTTTATCAAGAGAAATGCTTTCCCGTGATTAAAATATTAACAATAATAGCGTTGAAAAGCCTATTTCATGTTAAAAGATACAATACATCAAGTAAGGTTGATGAGTAGCCTCGTCCTGCTCATCATCAATACATCAAGTAAGGTTGATGAGTAGCATTTTAGGTTACATTTTTTTATTTAGTTTTTTTAACGTAAGCCTTTTGGGTTAAGTTTAACAACGCTACAATGCACTTGGTTTATGTCATTTTAACACCCCAGTCGTCTCTCACCGAGGTAGGGTGACCCGAAAAAAGAGGAAACACATTCACCGTCATTCATTCAATCACAGATAACCCTCTGAACTACAACATCCAAGTTCTTCCTTCAGAGTGCAGCACTGTACTCACCACCTCCAGGACTCGAGTCCAACCATCCGTTTTCCCCGAATCCGTTCATGAATTTTACCTTTATATGACTTAAAGAATTATGAAATGAGCAGTAGTAATGAAATGAAGAGATGATGTAATCAGTCCATCAACCTTGGAGAAAAAGTATTTGAGGTGGTCAGTCCCTCAACCTGGAGAAGAGTTCAGCTCCATGAAGCTGAATTCTTCTCCAGGCGTGTTGCAGTGTTTCTCATTTGTTGTGTTCTCTGGGCTCCTGTTGCTTATTCTTCTTGAAACAAAGCACAGTATTCTGTTTGCCTTATTACGCACATTCAGGCACTGTTGTCTTGGCTTCAGGTTACCGCTTACCATAACTCCTAAGTCGTCGTCCTGAGCTCATCTCTTCTATATGCTGGTTATTTCTGTATTACTCCTGAGTCCTTTTCACATTCTGCATGACAAGTTCTACATTATTTATTATTTAGTTTATAAGTGCTAGGGTTATTTACATTCCCGAGCTTTAGGACTTGACATTCATCTACATTCAACTGCACCTGCCACTTCTCTGACCACGACATTAATTTGTCTAAATCTTCATGAAGTTCAGGCGCATCTTCCTCTGAATCTATTATTCTGCCTATTTTTGTGTCAAGGTCATTAATGTAAATTATGAAAAACAATGGGTATCAAAGTCATCCTCGTGGAACGCCACTTATGATTGATCCCCACTCAGATTTCACCCCATTTAAGCAGACTCTGCTTCCTGTTGGTCAGCTACGCTTTGATCCATGATAAAATTTTAGCCCCAATACCATGAACTGCCACTTTAACAGTTTTTGTGTGGTACTCTTATCAAAACCTTTACTGAAATTCAAATAAATAATATCGTATTCTATATCATGATCAACAGCCTCAAAAACTTTACTGAAGAAAGTCAGTAAATTAGTCAGGTAGGAATGGCCCCTCGTGAGTCCATGCTGAGTATCATAGATCAAATTATGCTTTTCAAGGTGGCTTCTTATATCAGCTATAATTGACTTTAGTAACTTACCTACAATTGAGATCAGGCTTATTGGGCAGTAATTTGACGGTAATGACTTATCCCCTGCTAGGAATTACATTGGCCGGCTTCCACATCTCATACACTACACCTGTTTGAAGAGATATTAATGTGAGATTAGCTTCTTTTTTTAAATTTCAAGACCTAGACTAAATTTGTTTGGCTTTTTGGGGGGTCCAATGAACGTACCATTGTCAGTAGCTATACTCGTTAACTGCTAGGAACAGGAAGTTACTTATTTATTGAAAATAATTGATGTTAATGGTTCACAAAGTTCCATCTTGCACTCTTTAAGAACCCTTGAAAAAAAGTTCAGGGCCTGGGAACTTATTTGTTTTACACGGTCAACCTGTTTGATTACCATATCTGCAGTGACTATAATATTGCATAATTTATTTTCTTGAGGCCCTCTGTAACAACTAATTACCGGTACATCGTTTACACCTTCTTGAGCGAAAACCGAGAGGAAATAATTATTAAAAATCGAGCACATTTCATTCTCATTGTCAGTAAGCTGATTTCATTGATTACAGGGAATCGAACCAGTGGCAAGACGCATTTGTCTACCCGGTGTGCGGGAGCGCGCGTACCCCCTTTCTCTCTCTCTGAACATAAACAAATTTGTCGCATTGGCAGCGCAAGACAAACTTCCTGCCGTTAGAACTGATGGTTTGAGAAACGGTGGCAAACGGGACAACAATGAACATTATATCAGCGTTAATAAATAACGCTGTTATTGCCTCGCTACTAATGGCGCTTTAACGATGAAGTAATTGAGAATAATATTTTAATAACGCTGCGATATGCCGGCCGGCCTCTCACAGCCTGAGAAATGTTCCTCTCATTCCAAGATTTAATGATTGGTATTAAATATATCAGCAGCCCCGCCACGGTAGAGAATTATTATGTCCACGGTATATATTACCTTACTATTGTATTAGGACAGTAGTAGATTACGTCAGTAGTAGATTAGGTAATAGTATATCGGGTCAGTGGTATATCGGGTCGGTAGTATATCGGGTCGATAGTATATCGGGTCGATAGTATATTAGGAGGTCGATAGTATGTAATTCCAAAGTAACAGTACCATGGTAGTAGTAGTTGTAATGGTAATACTAGTGGTAGAAATAATGGAAAGTATAGTAATAGCAGTGAAGAAATTAGTAATAGTATTGGATAAGAAGAAAAGAACAGAGTAGCACTGCAGATCTGCTGCTCCACATTGAGCACAATACTAGTGACAGTAATGATATTGAATTACATTTCGAAGTGGTGGAGATTAAAGTACTTCAGCACCTATCTGCATGAGGCCAGAGAAGCACTGCGGTAAGCCTACTGGCCCAAGCTAGCAACAGAAAAGGAAGGGGGGGGGGAATATCAGAAGACAGGGCCCCACCTTTGACACAAACTCTCTCTGACCTTTTAAACAGCAACAGATTTATTACACAAACTTTGATTATACTTTAGCACTTCACACCGGCCTTACTATACCTCTGTTATACTCTCCACCCTCGCTGGTCTCTGATCAAGTATACTACACCTTGAGTAACACCCTACCCTGTAATGCTGTGTGGAGCCTGTGGGCTTAGTGCTTAGTTACGATTATTATAATAATCAGAAGGCAGGAAAGGTAAAGGAAATGCAGAGGAGGAAGGGAGAGGCCAGAGTCATGTCAAGTCACGATAAATGGTTCAGAGAACCGACATGTTGATAAATTAGACACATGTGCAACATTTTAGACTATTGTGGAAACGTTTCACTACACAGTGCTTCATCAGTCCATACAAAGAAGAATGGTGAAGTACAGAAGGCTGAGGGACTGATTACCTCAAACGTCTCATCTTCCATTGTTGTTCTCTGTGTTGGACTGAAGAAGCCACTGACTGGCGAAACGTTTCTGTACAAGTGTCCCATTGACGCTACTCTGAAGTTTGTTCCACTTACCCACACCTCTGTTACGCTACTCTGAAGTTTGTTCCACTTACCCACTCCTCTGTTACTGAACCAGTGCTTTCCTGTATCTTTTCTGAAGCTATTTTTTTTCAAGGTGAGTTCATTTCTGCGAGTCCTGTCTTGGTTGGATATTTTCAGCTCATTTTTTATATCCCCTTTATTTCTGTCTTCCATTTATGCACTTCAGTCATATCTTCCCTAATTGTATGTCTTTCCAGAGTACAGATTCATCTACAGACACAAAGCCAGGACTTTGATTTATGTTAGAAAAGTTTATAGGAGCTAGTTCAACAAGACAGCGTCTGTAGAGGCTAGAAGAATGGTAGATCGTTTTAGCAGAGGACCAGTTAATAGGAAGACTGTGATCTCTGACATGACAGAAAAGAGCATTAGTCAGCGACTGGAAAGGTATAATGATACCGACAGTATGTCGATAAACGTTTCACTGCAACCTCAGCCAATTATGGCGAAACGTTTCCTCAGTAAATGTCTTGAATTATGCATGTCTTTATATACACCGCAGTGTTAGTGTGGGCAAGGTTATGTACACCGCAGTGTTAGTGTGGGCAAGGTTATGTACACCGCAGTGTTAGTGTGGGCAAGGTTATGTACACTGCAGTGTTAGTGTGGGCAAGGTTATGTACACTGCAGTGTTAGTGTGGGCAAGGTTATGTACACTGCAGTGTTAGTGTGGGCAAGGTTATGTACACTGCAGTGTTAGTGTGGGCAAGGTTATGTACACTGCAGTGTTAGTGTGGGCAAGGTTATGTACACCGCAGTGTTAGTGTGGGCAAGGTTATGTACACTGCAGTGTTAGTGTGGGCAAGGTTATGTACACCGCAGTGTTAGTGTGGGCAAGGTTATGTACACCGCAGTGTTAGTGTGGGCAAGGTTATGTACACCGCAGTGTTAGTGTGGGCAAGGTTAACACTTCTTTTGTGCTGTTTCAGTCAGAAAGAGTGTTAATAAAGTATGAAAGAAGACAAGATAAGCAGGAAATGAGAGTAAACACCAGAAGAGTCAGTGTCAGAAGAATAAACAAGATTACTGCCAAGGACATTAGTTTGGCGAAAGTTTGATATCTAGATCACGGAGGGTGTTGTTGAGATTTAGAAGACTGGAAATGTAGGGAAGGCAAATCTCCACTCGTCGTAGCTCGTTCTCTAATCTTTGCAGTCTTCCCGCTTTCATAAATTGTCTACTTTCGTGTATTTTCTACTGATTTTCCGTTAATGTGAGATGTACCTGTTCATTGATCAGTGTTTATGGTATGTATGCATTATGTTAAGGTACATGAAACTCAAGGTTTATTGTTTCCTGTTAATATAATAATAAGATGGAGCGAATATTTTGAGGAACTGCTAAATGTTAATGAAGATAGGGAAGCTGTAATTTCGTGCATTGGGCAGGGAGGTATAACATTCTTTAGGAGTGAGGAAGAGCCAGATGTGAATGTGGGGGGGAGGTGCATGAGGCTGTGGGTAAAATGAAAAGGGGTAAAACAGCTGGGATTGATGGGATCAAAACAGAAATGTTTAAAGCAGGTGGAGCTAGTTTTGGAATGATTGGTATCTTATTTAATGTATGAAAGAGAGGAAGGTACCTAAGGATTGGAAGAGAGCGTGCATAGTTCCTTTGTATAAAAGCAAAGGGGACAAAAGAGTGTTTAAGAATTATAGGGAAATAAGCCTGTTGGGCATATCTGGTAAAGTGCATGGTAGTAATTATTGAAAAAGTTAAGAGTAAGACACAGAGTAGGATGGCAGCTGAGCAAGGAGGCTTTAGGAAGGGTAGGGGATGTGTAGACCAAGTGTTTACAGTGAAGCATAAGTATTTAGATAAGAGTAACAAAGTTTTTGTTGCATTTATTGATTTGGAAAAGGCATATAAGGTGGATAGGAGAGCAATGTATCGGCACCTCTCTGGCAAGACAGTGATGTAGTGAGTGATGGTGAAACTGTTTCTTCTGTTTTGGGCCACCCTGCCTCGGTGGGAAACGGCCGAAATGTTAAACAATAATATTTGGACTACTGTTTTGAGCTAGCTTCAATATATGTGAAGTTAAACTCTCCTCGCGTTAATATTGAATCCAAATCAAACAGCAAATCTTGTATTCCTTAAAGGATGTATCATGTATTTTTTACAAATACAACACTTACAAGATATCTTAATGGTACATGATATCTGTTACATAAATATTAACACCACACCATATATCTGACACAGTGTGTGTGAACACTAACACACAATATACCCACTAACATTGGCTGAGCAGATTATTTTGATCGATAAGTGTGAAGCTTGTTGCATGTTGTCATATTGACCTGCAACTGCAAGAACCATACTGAATTAGCGCTTTTCTTGTATATTATTCCAGTGATGCGTCTTCCTAGATGGTTATTATTATTATTATTATGGAAGTTCTAGAACTTTAAAGGCTTATGGCGCCTGAGGAGAGGTAGGACAGCACTTAATTTCTTGTATCAAAAGCCCTTAAGTAACATCAAGGCACGCCCCCCTTGAAATGTCTCTTTACTAACATCAAGGCACGCCCTCTTGAAATGTCTCGTTACTAATATCAAGGCACGCTCCCCTTCCTTGAAATGTCCCTTTACTAACATCAAGGCACGCTCCCCTTCCTTGAAATGTCCCTTTACTAACATCAAGGCTCGCTCCCCTTCCTTGAAATCTCCTCCTCCAACTATATCGTCAGTCGTGTTTACCAATGTGTTTTCTGTCATCGATGAATCCGTTGTTGGTGGCAGTAGCTTTACCCCAAGTTCTGCCCACCCTTCACCTGTAGAGATGAGTAGCAACCATGTTTGAGGGAATGATATTATTGTATACAGATATTAATACCACAGTCTAAGGTTATGGTGTAGTAGAGATGTTAATACCATTCTTATTCTCCAGAAAGCGGACTGGGATAATTTTTTGACGTTTTCTTATTATCTACCCTCAAGTATAAAATACGTACGCAGATGGAACCGTCTTTGCCTCCATTATTTTACCTGACACTTATAATTATAGCCCCGATCTCGTTCCCATTGATTTCCATCTGTTAGTTCCTGGGAGGACATTTCTCCCGTGTATACATATTGTGGGAGGAATGACAGTCTACCGTAAACCTACACTCAGACTAATTACTGATACGTTTCAGCCAACAGTCTGATCAGATTCACTGAAGTACAGTATATAGAATTAGTTTATATGTGCACTCAGACTGTGCACTCTACATTGCTAGCGCTCTCAGCTCACCCATTGAGGTTCGTGTTTCGATCCCCGGTATGGGTGGAAACATTAGGACGTGTTTCCTTAAGACACCTACTGTTCACCTATTAGTAAGTAGGTACCTAGGTGTTAGTCGACTAGTGTGGGTCGCATCCTGGGACAAAACTGACCTAATTTGTGCGAAATGCTTTACGTAACAAGCGGCTTTCTATAGAGTAGTATGTCATTGATGTCAGCTAGGCCTGTATACCTTATACATGTACTTGTAGAAATAAATATATTATTATTATAAACCGTCGGTGTATGACCCCCGCGGTTCTAACGCTTCACCATGAATGGCAGAGGCTGATACTAGTTACCAAGTCAATTGGAAAACAAATGAAAGCCACACAATGGATACGTGTACTAAATTCTTAATTCCTTTTCACGTTAACATGAGAAAGTGAAACAAAAATCAGCATACAATTTCCATCATATTAGCCAGGCAGGTAAACTCTTCACACCTTGATATTTTTCTTATTAACTATTCGTGACTCGATTAAAAATTCTGATCACACTAGCAAAAAAAAAAAAAAAAACGCAGTATTTGAGGATGTTTTTGTCATGAAATCAAGGTATCGCTAAAATAAATTTCAAGTGTGGATAGCGTGCTAGTGACTGCCCACTCAGATCCACTCGCCAATCAGAGATCATGTGCCAGTCAGTTGCCACGACACTCCGCCCTCCCACTCTCATATTTATTCTTTTTTTACCAGTTTATTTAAAAAGAATGTGAGAACGTTACATTTCTGGACAGTTTATTTTACTGTGAGGGTATTATACGGGGAGGGTGTGGGTAAAATAATCGAGCGTTGATATGTTATAAAGATGCGAAAACTTTTGGGAAAGTCAGGTGGCTGTGGCATCGCCGCCGGCACACACCCTCGTGTTATCGTCGGAAATGGCGGTCTTTGTGGCCCTCCCAGTGTGTCATGCAATGTTCATGACGTCCAGGCAGTCACCCAGTCATACACACACTCACAAACTGACCCTTGCTGTCACCACGAGGTGTAACTTCACTCCTTACTGCCACCACGAGGTGTAACTTCACTCCTTACTGCCACCACGAGGTGTAACTTCACTCCTTACTGCCACCACGAGGTGTAACTTCACTCCTTACTGCCACCATAGGTGTAGCCCCACCCTGCGAAGTAGATCATGCATCAAGACATGTCTCAACTAAGCCAGAATCACAATCACAAGGATCAACACTGTTAAGAGATCACCAGAAATCTGGAGGTGACCGCGGCGAGGCAGATCACTACACACCCAGGAATACCACCGCAATTCAAGATTTAGCTGGTCTAGTTTGGAGTCACCACAGCACGTCAAGGAAACCGGTTACCCGGACTTGAATCCTGGAGATGGGAAGTACAGTGCCTATACTCTGAAGGAGGGGTGGGAATATTTACAGTTAGAAGTCATCACGGCACGTGAGAAGTCTCCACGATATTGAGACTTCTCCAATACGCTGTTAAAATTTACAACTGTCTGAGGATCATTAGGACGACTAAGAGTCCCGAGTCCCCTTGACCTAGGAGTCGGGATTACGAATTAGAAGTCACCACCCTCGCAGAGGTCAGAGATAACATGAAGGTGATGCTGGCGACTTCAAGACGAGGCTCGGGTGGCCGGAAATCCCTGACACCACCATATTTTTAACCAAGAACCGGAAGCAAATTAGTGCAGTGCAGGTTAGGTCTTTGAATGACCTTTAATGAGCGGCCTCTTATAGCTCTGAGCGGCCTCTTATAGCTCCGAGCGGCCTCTTATAGCTCTGAGCGGCCTCTTATAGCTCTGAGCGGCCTCTTATAACTCTGAGCGGCCTCTCACGAGTTCAGTACTGTGACTGCAAATAAAAATATTGAAAAATTATTGAGATAATCGAGACGATTCAATTTTTTTATTGTTGACATTTTGAGTCAGTTACTTGTAAATGGTATTGAAAAAAAACTGAGATTGAGGGAACCGTAGTAAACTCTGCTTAAGGTGTATGACCCCCCTACGGGTTAAGAGCTTCATCATGACTAACAATTTAGTGATACTTAAGTTACCGTAGTGAGGTGTAACTGAAACTAGTGGCCTTCCCTGGCGTGGTACAACACCTGTCAGTGTCCGTGGTACAACACCTGTCAGTGTCCGTGGTACAACACCTGTCAGTGTCCGTGGTACAACACCTGTCAGTGTCCGTGGTACAACACCTGTCAGTGTCCGTGGTACAACACCTGTCAGTGTCCGTGGTACAACACCTGTCAGTGTCCGTGGTACAACACCTGTCAGTGCCTGTTAAAACGTTTTCCAGAACTTTCTTTTAAGTAAACTGTCAAGGTCCGTGACACTGCTTGCGGCCAGGCTGCCAAAAAAACTCAAGGCACTACTCTTGCACTACACAAACTGCTGGTAACCGGAGGTTTGAGGACACTTTTGACGAGTTAATTAAAAGCGTGTAAACTGTGCCACGGGACTGAGTCGCTCAATACACCATCTCAGAAAAAGAAAAAAAAACACGGACTCTAAAAAAAGCAGTTTGCATGTGTGTTTAGAATAGAGGACTTACAGCCTTGCGCTGCATGGCGCGTTGACTTTCACGAGCAAAAAAACAATATAAAAATATTTTGATAGTTTATTGTACGCATGTGCTGTTGACGTGGAGATGAACAGTGTAGTAAGAGTGAGGGAGTCAGATATATTATGGATTCGATAGATGTATAAGTATAAATTGTGGCTCCAATTTTAAGATTGTGGTTAGTCTTGTGCTCTTGAATCGACTTAAGAGAATCAGTGTTTGCTAAACTAAAATCATAGCGTTTTAAAATTTATACGAACGTAAGCATTTTCAAAACTACTTCGAAGGTTCTTCAAGACTCCAAGGACCACTTCGAAGGTTCTTCAAGACTCCAAGGACCACTTCGAAGGTTCTTCAAGACTCCAAGGACCACTTCGAAGGTTCTTCAAGACTCCAAGGACCACTTCGAAGGTTCTTCAAGACTCCAAGGACCACTTCGAAGGTTCTTCAAGACTCCAAGGACCACTTCGAAGGTTCTTCAAGACTCCAAGGACCACTTCGAAGGTTCTTCAAGACTCCAAGGACCACTTCGAAGGTTCTTCAAGACTCCAAGGACCACTTCGAAGGTTCTTCAAGACTCAGGACCACTTCGAAGGTTCTTCAAGACTCCAAGGATCACTTCGAAGGTTCTTCAAGACTCCAAGGACCACTTCGAAGGTTCTTCAAGACTCCAAGGACCACTTCGAAGGTTCTTCAAGACTCCAAGGACCACTTCGAAGGTTCTTCAAGACTCCAAGGACCACTTCGAAGGTTCTTCAAGACTCCAAGGACCACTTCGAAGGTTCTTCAAGACTCCAAGAACCACTTCGAAGGTTCTTCAAGACTCCAAGGACCACTTCGAAGGTTCTTCGACTCCAAGAACCACTTCGAAGGTTCTTCAAGACTCCAAGAACCACTTCGAAGGTTCTTCAAGAATCCAAGGGCGATTTTGAATTCAGTCATACAATAGCAGACCAACTCGTGAGAGTATGAACATACATCAAACGGTGTATATTTCTGTATAAATATATACACTGAGATCTTCCTTTAATTCCCATTGTAGCGATAAAAATATTTTTATTAGTGTACAGATGGATAGCGATAAGCCTCATGCAGCCGATAGGTTTCAAACCTAACAAAGCATAGATCATCTTCAACTAAGCACTGTACAAACCAAGGCAATTTTCTGGATAAATATAGTGACGAGTCACCTTCATTGACGTCACAGCCTCTGCTGTCACCTTCATTGACGTCACAGCCCCTGCTGTCACCTTCATTGACGTCACAGCCCCTGCTGTCACCTTCATTGACGTCACAGCCCCTGCTGTCACCTTCATTGACGTCACAGCCCCTGCTGTCACCTTCATTGACGTCACAGCCTATGCTGTCACCTTCACCGACGTAACAGCCACTACAGTCATGGGTGAGTATGACGCCTGGGAAGGGAGTGCCTTGTTGCCAGTGAAGGGCTCTTGATCTAAGAAAATAGAGCTGTCCTCTTTCTCGAATTAAACCTGTATGACCCTTATGGAACAAAATAGAATGACTTCGAGAGTGTATAAATCTGTAGTGGAGGGAAGGCGGGGTAGGGGTCGGCCTAGGAAAGGTTGGAGCGAGGGGGTAAAGGAGGTTTTGTGTGCGAGGGGCTTGGACTTTCAGCAAGCATGTGTGAGCGTGTTAGATAGCGAATGGAGACAAATGGTTTTTAGGACTTGACGTGCTGTTGGAGTGTAAGCAAGGTAACATTTATGAAGGGTTTCAGGGAAACCGGCAGGCCGGACTTGAGTCCTGGAGATGGGAAGTACAGTGTCTGCACTCTGAAGGAGGGGTGTTAATGTTGCAGTTTTATAACTGTAGTGTAAAGCACCCCTCTGGCAAGACAGTGATGGAGTGAATGATGATGAAAGTTTTTCTTTTTCGGGCCACCCTGCCTTGGTGGGAAACGGCCTGTGTGTTAATAAAAAAAAAATTACTCCTATGGGTTTAGCGCTTTCCCATGGCTTTAATAATAGCTAGTGTCACAATTCACAAATTAGATTTTGCCGACGAAGCTGCTTGTTTATAGTGACCCCCATAACCATCCTGTGGACACTAGCGTAACAACATATGGATACACGAAAGGCCTAAGAACTAGGCCCAAAAAAAGGGGTTAACAGAAGTTCATCTAGATTTATATCGATAATTGACTTATCTGTTGCAAGCAAATTTAGGATATTTGCATAATATGTCTGGTATCTTATTTTCATTAATAAGATGCCTTGACGTATCACACAGGTTATTATACTATCTCAGTAGTCGTCAATAAATGGACACTTAAGCACATAGTGTTTAATAAGTAACCATAAGGTTGACCACATACTCTGCATTTAGTTTAATCATCATCCTCAGTTTTCCCTCCGACTCTTCCTAAACTTGATCATATTTATCATCTAGGTTTACATCTGTCTCTAGGAGACTTTCGATCTTCCCCAGTAAAGAGACTTCGCACAGAGGCAACCGTCCCTGCAGGATCAATCGTGGTTCATTGTCTCTGCTATTTTGTCCGCTTTTTGCCCCATTCTTTAAGTCCTTTTAATCTCCGTATACGCTCTAGTGACATCTTTCAATTTACATCCCTTTACGTTCAACCAGTATCTTGTTTGTTTCCTCCCTCCTTTGGGAGTTCTAATGCAAGTTAGCTCCTTCCCCTTCCATGCTGGACGACTTGAAGGTCTACCACAACCTTACGCTCGCTCTTAAACACTCCAGTGTATATTATTTTTCAAAAAATACATGAAACAATAAAATCTCAGAAAAATGTGCAAAAATGGTATTTTATTGCATATTTCGACGTTTTAGAGCGGTTTGAGTGCTTTCTGACAAAACTGGAGGCTGCCGATCCCCAGATGGTGTCTGTGGTGTATGTGGCTGTTTTTTTTCCAGATAGAATACATGGAGAGGGTTTCGGGGGTCAACGCCCCCGCTATCCGGTCAGTGACCAGGCCTCGCGATGGATCTGGGCCTGATCAACCAGGCTGTTACTGCTGGCCGAACGCAAACCGACGTACGAATCACAGCCCGGCTGGTCAGGTACTAACTTTAGGTGCTTGTCCAGCACCTACTTGAAGACAGCCAGGGGTCTATTTACTAGAATCGACCAGAATTCTCACAGCAGAATTATATGTGTATGATTAAGATACTTATCGTAATCACACATTGTCACTGTCTGCCTCGTCATTACTTGTGTCCGATTCCAAATGTGCGTTACAAGCTCTCCAGAAATTTGACTCCCACGTCCCATCGTCCTTCATTTAAAACAATAATTGTGTAGTATCTTTTAGAAAGCATAATGAAGAGTTTTTTTTTAGCTGGGTCCCTGGACATTCCGATATTCGGGACATTGAACAATCAGACTGAGCCACTCGGTCAGCTATTCACTACTTGTTTTCCCGCATCGGTGTTCCTTTCTCGAACTATTTTCCAGTACTCTCAACAACTTTAAAATTGCTGTCAACAGCATTGGTCAGCTCACAATTATTTTCTGCCAAACCACAGGTAGCGTCCTGTGGATCTTCACACAGCTGTCTGGTGTAGAAAACTGCTCTGTCAGTTTTGTGAATGGGACACACGACTCGCATGGATGCCACATGAGAAACATATGTCACATCTCTCTGAGACCTGGCAGGTCTCACTACCAGTTCACCATATCTTAAAAGATTGACTTAACTATTAGAGAACATCTACCACGCCTTGACTTGCTCATCGAACGTTCCACCTTTATCATAGAATCTTTGAATTTTTGATGGAAGCTAACCTATTGTATCCACACTTACCGCCCCTTCACTAACCCTTGCTCTTCCTCACCTCCACTGTATGATCCAAACAGGTTTCAGGAGTCTCTGGATGGTGTTCCAGGGGTCAACGCCCCGCGGCGCGGTCTATGCCAGGCTTCCCGCGTTTGCATGGCAGAGGCTTAGCGCATGTTTTTTAATGTAATTACACCTGATGTACATGTTTAGATAGAGGATCCACACTCGGTACAAATGTAAAAATTCTTATTGTCGAATTGATCCCCTTCCTTCCAAGGTAATGTTAGTGGTAGCGATAGTGTTAGTGGTAATATTAGTGGTAGTGTTCGTGGTATTAGTGGTAATATTAGTGGTAGTGTTAGTGGTATTAGTGGTAATATTAGTTGTAGTGTTAGGCCAATGCCATCCTTATTGTTGGTTGTCAACTGCTGCCTTGGGGTTGAGAAAGAAGCAAGAACAGGTTCCTGGTAAACCAGGAACCAAGAGTTGACTACAGACATCAATCGCATATTTACGCAATTTTCAACCAAAAAAACAACTGTATTCAAAATGCTGCGTATGTCCGCAAACAATCCCAGTTTGAACGATGCAAGGTGACACAGTTTGGAAGTTACTGGTCTAGTGTGGTTGATCCTCTTGGCCTTACCCAGGCCACTGGTGTAGAGTGTTCGATCCGCTTGACCTTCCCCAGGTCACTGGTGTAGAGTATTTCATCCTACTTGTTATCTTCCCCAGGTAGGACTCTGCCTGTACCAGTGTCGTGTCAGGTGTGTGGAGACAAGTCTTACGGTAAACACTACGGGGTCTTCTGCTGTGATGGCTGCTCTTGCTTCTTCAAGAGATCCATCAGGAAGGGTGTCACTTACTCCTGTATCTGTGAGTATCTTTGTTGCTACCTTACTGTCTGTGTTTCTACCTTGTTATCTGTGTGTTGCTACCTTGTTATGTATGTGTTGGTATTTTATCTGCGTTGGTATCTTATCTGTCAGTATCTGTGTTATTTGTCAATATCTATCTTATGTCAGTATCTGTTATTTGTCAGCATCTGTTGGTATATTATCTGTCAGTATGTGTTATCTTGTTATCTGTCAGTATCTGTTGCTTATGTCAGTATCTGTTATGTCAGTGTGTGTTTTTTATGTCTGTTATCTCTCAGTATCTTTATCTTAGCTGTCAGTGTTATGTCAGTATTTATCGTGTTATTATTATTATATAAAATAATTATATTATATAAAATAATAATATGATTAATACTGACATAACACTGACAGCTAAGATAAAAAAAAATTTTTTTTATTTTAATTCATGTTAAGCGCTAAACCTATTTGGGTTATTCAGCGCAATACTTTGTGGAGGCTTGATCCTCCGTCTGCTGGGCGCGAGACAGACACGCTCTCTATTTGTACTCACCTATCCACTAAGATAAAGATACTGAGAGATAACAGACATAAAATACACACACTGGCATAACAGATACTGACATAAGCAACACATACTGACAGATAACAAGATAACACATACTGTGTTATCTGTTATCTGTCAGTATTTGTGTTATCTTGGTCAATCCTACTTCCTTTCTTACGTTTTAAAGTTGTTAGCATGAGTTGACAATCTCTTCTCTCTCTCTCTCTCTCTCTCTCTCTCTCTCTCTCTCTCTCTCTCTCTCTCTCTTTCTCTCTCTTTCTCTCTCTCTCTTTCTCTCTCTTTCTCTCTCTCTCTCTCTCTCTCTCTCTCACACACACACACAAAAAAGAGGTCAAGTGTGTATGGAGAAGTGCTTTTAACAACTGGTAACTACCCCAGAGCGGCTCTTAGCGTTCTCACCACCTGTATTGTTATTCACCACCACTGTCGTTCTTCACCACCACCACTGTCGTTCTTCACCACCACCACTGTCGTTCTTCACCACCACCACTGTCGTTCTTCACCACCACCACTGTCGTTCTTCACCATCAGTACTGTTCTTGTTCACTATTCAACTTCACTTTCTCACACGGAAATCCATAGTTTTTGTTTTGTTACAATGGCTGACACAGTGTCCGTGTGGTGGAAGTCGTGCGAGTCGCTGTGGTATACACGACTCTCTCTTTTTACAGTAACAAAAACGACTCATGTTATTAATGGAATGAAAACATTATGGAGAGAGAGAGAGAGAGAGAGAGAGAGAGATGATTGAAGGGTGTGGAGGTCTCCTGGGACTTGTACACGTATTGCTTCTGTTTCGTAAATGACCAAACAAACATTTTAATTTCCTTACCTTTAATCTCACATTTGATTTTGCATTTCTTTTTTACCGTTTATTTTATTTTCAATTAAGTTTACATTTAATGTCTTATAAATTTTGCATAACTCGTTTTCACATATATTTTATCTTGGCATATTCATAATTTACCTTTACACGTGTTAGTGGCAGTGTTAGTGGCAGTGTTAGTGGCAGTGTTAGTGGCAGTGTTAGTGGCAGTGTTAGTGGCAGTGTTAGTGGCAGTGTTAGTGGCAGCATTAGTCGTAGTGTTAGTTGTATTGATAGGTCTACTGTCGGTGGTTCATAATCTGGTGTACCAACGGGTGTTGACCATGGAAAGGAATAAGGGATCAGAAACCCCTGGTGTACGTCCTGGACGTACTTGTAATAAAATAAAAAAGGTGTTTGGGACGTGCTTCCCGAGCCCAGTATTGTGCAGTCTTCTCCATCGTGGGCCAGGTGATGGAAGACCCTGGTGAGGCTTCCTACATCTATCCTGGGCTTCTCCATCTCAAGTGTCGGTACTTCAATCCTGGCTTCCAGGTCTGGTGGCCTGAGGACACTGGAACCTTGTGATCTCTTGTTAGGGATGGGTGTCTGCATTGTCATCCATGCTGCCGGGAGAGGACGGGGTACATTATGAATCTGGTACCTCCTTATCGCTTGTATCGAATATAATTAATTTTATTTGGGCAAATGGAGTGGTTCCCTGCAGTTGGTTATCCCAAAGACAGGCCAGAACTAGAGAGAAACTGCGAACTATCGTCCAGTCTCTCTGATGAACGGCATCTGCAAATTGCTGATCTCATCTGATACTTAAAAACAAAAGGCTGCATTACTTCAACAAGTTCCAGTCGAAATTTTAACTAATGTTGGTTATTTTAACTTGTGATAGTATTGTTTGTTAAATGTATCAGGTTATACTGTGTTGCACTTATTTTTATTGC
Organism: Cherax destructor; assembly: GCA_009830355.1. Classification (NCBI taxonomy): domain Eukaryota; kingdom Metazoa; phylum Arthropoda; class Malacostraca; order Decapoda; family Parastacidae; genus Cherax; species Cherax destructor. The sequence continues at coordinate 31,833 of WNWK01002445.1, read as the reverse complement.
TAAGAACTCTTGAGTGACGTACAAGGTGAAGGTGCTCCCAGGTGTCACACCTTACTACCCTCCTGCTCTGTGATGGATAATTTGATGTAGTGAGAGTGACGACAGTAGCAAGTTAAGAATGATAGTGTGAGTGTAATGTTAGCAGTTATGTCTACTGAAAACGCTCAGTAACGAAACAACTTTAGTCCTTTAACAAAATAAAACAACCCACCCGGGTTAAAGCTTCGTATATATAGTAATATAATACTTGCTATTTATTATTATTACTACTATTTACAGATGTTGATATTACTAAAAATAATAAAAAGGAATGACTTTTTTATTGCCGTGACTAATAATAACTAATAATAATAATAATAATAATAATAATAGTCTTCTGATTGGCATTAAATCATAAGTGAAGGACGTGCTTCTGTAATTGGTCATTAGCAGAAACCAGGCAGTAATATTTCTGGTGTGGGACGGAGGGTCAGTCAAGTGTAATGACACATCTGAGTCAGGAAGTGGACAACATGTGCCATTGATTATTCACATACATTGCAACGTTGCGCACTCAAATTACACGTTGAGTGGCCCTATAATGTGGCGTATTATTTGTACTGGGTTAATTATAGCGGTAGGGCGTTGGAGGGGGTGGTCCAGCTGGCTCTTACATAGTCCTAAAATAAGAGCTGTTATCCTACCTCAGCTCGTTCTACTGGCACTGATGTAAGGTACCTCTCACTTATACTGGCACTGATAAAAGGTCTCTCTTATTCATACTGTCACTCATAAAAAGTTATCCCACTCATACTGGCACTGATATAAAATTCATCGCATTCATAAAGGCACTCATAAACTCCCTCCTAGTTATACTGGCGTGCGTGTATGTGTACTCTCCTATGTATGGTTGCAATGGTCGATTCACAGCTCTTGGCTCCGCTTCTTCGCTTGTTGCTACTAGGTTAACTTCCGGTTTCATCAGCCTTGTCGTACCTTTTCTTAAAGCTACCACTTCTCTCATTATTGTTCCACTTCCTGACAACTCTCAAGACTAAAGAAATACTTCCTAACATCCCTATGACTCAGCTGAGTTTTCAGCTTCCATCTGTGCCTTCTTGTTCCTAATTCCCATTTCTAAAACATTCTGTCCCTGTTCACCTTGTCCTCCATTGTCATCAGGTTAAGGTTCTTTAATCTCTCCTCATAGGATATACCCACTTAGCTTTGGGACTAGTCTTGTTTCAAACCTCTGCACTTTCTCCAGTTTCTTGATATACTTGATCAGGTGTGGGTTCCACACTAGTGCTACGTACTCCAATATGGGCCTGGCGTACGCAGTGTACAGTATCGTGAATGACTCTTTACTTAAATGTCGAAAAGTTATTCTTAGATTTGCCAGACGAGCATTTCCTGCACCAGTAATTTGTTGATGTGCGCCTCGGTATGATACTCACCCCAAAATCCTTCTCCTCGAGTGAGGCTTGCAGCCTTTGCCCCCTGAGCCTGTACTCCGTCTGTATTCTTCTTTGTCCTTCCCTAAGCTTTATAACTTTGCACTTGGTGTGGTTAATCTCCAGGTCCTCGTCTGCTTGTATTCTCATTAGTTGCACCGTCTGCGAACAGGGACACCTCTGACTCTGTCACTTTTGTTATGTCATTCACGTATGCATGAAACGGCACCGGCCCTAGGAATGATCCTTGTGGAACCCACTCATCACATGCACTCATTCCGACACCTCGTCACGGACCATCACTCGTTTGTTTCTTCCTGTCATGTATACCTTGATCCATTGCAGCGCTTTCCTTGTTATTCTTGGCTGCTGCTTTAACTTTTGTACCAGCCTCTTGTGTGGTACTGTGTCAAAAGCCTTCTTACAGTCCAAGATGCAATTTACCCATCCCTCTCTCACTCCTGTCTTCTGTTACCTTTTCGTAGAACTCCAGTAGGTTTGTGACGCAGGATTTTCCATTCTTGAAGCCGTGTTGGTTGTCATGTATGAGCCCATTCCATTTTAGGTTCACCACTCTTCTGATAATCTCCATAACATTAGATACTATACACGTTAGTGGCACTGGTCTGTTGTTTAATGCAACCTGTCTGTCTCATATCTTAAAGATTGGGACTACATTTGCTGTCTTCTACACCTCTGGCAGTTGTCCTGTTTCGATATACTTGAAGATTGTGTCTAGTGGCAAACATAGGGTAGATATTTTCTTGGCCCACTGCCTTCCAGGTATCTAGCTCACGTGACAGTTTCTCCACCTCCCCAGTTGTGTGTATTGTGTCCAATACTTGCTAGTGCACTCTATCGCCTTGATTTGCTAGACAACTTTCTGTCTTTGAGAATACCTCCCTAAATCTTGAGCTCTTCACATACTTCTTGGTCATTCCTTGTGAGCTCCCCTCCTTCCTTCAGCATGATTACTTGGTCCCTGACTCTTGTATTCTTCCTGATGTGGCTGTATAACAACTTTGGGTCGGATTTGGCTTTCGATGATATGTCATTCTCAAATTGTCGTCCAGCCTCCCTTCTTATCCAGGCATATTGGTTTCTGGCTCTCCGACTCAGCTCCTTGTTTTCATGAGTTCTTTGACTTATTTTTCCATGCTCTAGAACATTTGGTTTGGCTTCTCTACACCTGTCTGTGTGCATGCCTGCGCACTCACCTATACGTACTCATCTATATGAATTTGTAGGGGTCGAGTCTTAGCTCCTGACCCTCCCTCTTACCACTAGCCAGATTCACTCCCTCCTAGCCTCATGGATCCTGTCATACCTGCACTTATAACTATATGAGGCTAGCCTTCGCTATGTCTTCGTGTAGGTAATTCCACTTCCTAACTACTCTCAGTCTAAAGAAATACTTCCTAACGTCTTTATAGGTCATGGTTGTCTTTAACTTCTGAATATGCCCTCGTGTACCTGTTTCCCGCTTCTCAGAGTTTATCCTTGTCGATCCTGTTCATTCCTCTGAGTATTTTGTACGTTACTATCATGTCTCCTCCTTTTGTTCCCTTATATCATCAGGTTTAATTTCCTTTTCCTTCCCGTACAGTTCACTGCCCTTAACTCTGTCAGTTCCCAATATGTTTTATCAGGTGTGGGTTCCCTGCTACTGCTCCATACTCTAAAAATACTCCTGACATGTGTTGTATAAAGGACCCTCAATAACTTTGTTGACATTCCTGAAGTCTGCTCTTAAATTTGCCTAACGAACGTGTTTATGCTTGTGAGAGTGAGTGTAAGCGTTCTCTGCGAGTCTCTTGGCAACACTAGGGCCTTATGACCACTTTATGCCTAATGTGTGTGTGTGTGTGTGTTAGGTAATGTTAAATTGTAGGTGGTGAGAGGATGATACTTACGAGTGTATATCTTGATGTCTTGACAGCTGGTAAAGGCGAGTGTGTGGTGGACAAGGCTCGTAGGAACTGGTGCCCTCACTGCCGCCTCAAGAAGTGCCTCGCTGTCAGCATGAATACAGAAGGTAAGTCAGTCTCTCTCTCATGTAGGAGTCAGAACGTGTCCTACCAGCTACACTACCTTTCAACCTATGTGTTATTGTTGTCTTGTTCATATAGGATTTTTAAATACTTGTCAAAACATTTATTTTATTATACAGTGATAAGTGTTTGTTTTGTTCAGTGTTATGTAACATTCGTATAGGATGGAGAGTGAACCAAGGTTCTCTTGTTCTCGTATTAACACATCCTACGTGGACTAGCTGTGAGAACATGTTGAACATTCAGACAGTGAATGATCTGTGAGAACATGTTGAACATTTAGTGATGAATGATCGCTGTACTGAAGTTGCTAGGGACTGACCGTCTTGTGGTATAATAGGGGCCTCCTGGCTGTCCACGGTAACTGACAGATGTAGAGCGTCTTAAAACCCTCACACTAAAAGTTATAAGCATTTAACAGTCAAGAATATATACACTGTCAGGTGTATATCCCTATATAAATGGAACTCTGTGAACCAATATCTAACATTTTTAATTTATCTCTTCAAACAGGTGTAGTGTCTGATATGTGGAAGATAGCTAATGTAATTCCTATTTTTAAAGCAGGGGACAAGTCACTACCGTCAAACTACCGCCCAATAAGCCTGACCTCAATTGTAGGCAAATTACTAGAGTCAATTATAGCTGATATTATTAGAAGCCATCTAGATAACCATAATTTGATTAATGATACCCAGCATGGATTCACGAGGGGCCGTTCCTGCCTATCTAATTTATTAACCTTCTTCAGTAAAGCTTTTGAGGCTGTTGATCACGATAAAGAATTCGATATTGTATATTTAGACTTTAGTAAGGCTTTTGATAGAGTACCGCACCAGAGACTGTTAAAGAAAGTGGCAGCTCATGGCATTGGGGGAAAAGTGCTGTCATGGATCGAGTCATGGCTCACCAATAGGAAGCAGAGAGTGTGCATAAATGGAGTTAAATCCGAATGGGGACTTGTAACAAGTGGTGTTCCACAGGGATCAGTCTTAGGCCCATTGTTATTTATAATATATATCAATGACCTTGATGAGGGAATTACTAGTGATATGAGCAAATTCGCCGACGACACGAAGATAGGTAGGATAATTGATTCAAACATAGATGTCATAGAACTTCAGGAAGATTTAGACAAACTTAATTCGTGGTCAGAAAAGTGGCAGATGCAGTTCAATGTAGATAAATGCAAGGTTCTGAAGCTCGGGAGTGTCCATAACCCAAGCACTTATAAGTTAAATAACGTAGAACTTAGCCATACAGATTGCGAGAAGGACTTGGGGGTGATGGTAAGCAGCAACCTTAAACCAAGACAGCAATGCCTAAGCGTACGTAATAAGGCAAATAGATTACTGGGATTTATATCAAGAAGTGTTAGCAACAGAAGTCCAGAGGTTATATTACAGCTTTATACATCATTAGTAAGGCCTCACCTAGATTACGCAGCTCAGTTCTGGTCTCCATATTACAGAATGGACATAAATTCGTTAGAAAACATTCAGCGTAGAATGACTAAATTAATACATAGCATTAGAAATCTTCCTTACGAAGAAAGATTGAAGACCCTAAAATTACATTCACTTGTAAGACGTAGAATGAGGGGAGACATGATCGAGGTATACAAGTGGAAAATGGGTATTAACAAAGGGGATATAAATAAGGTCTTGAGGATATCTCTCCAAGAGAGAACCCGCAATAATGGATTCAAGTTAGATAAGTTTAGATTTAGAAAGGATATAGGAAAGTATTGGTTTGGAAATAGGGTAGTTGATGAGTGGAACAGTCTGCCTAGTAGGGTTATTGAAGCTAGGACCTTGGGTAGTTTCAAATTTAGGTTGGATAAATTCATGAGTGAGAGGGGTTGGATTTGAGTGGGACTCGCGCATGAGTGGGTAGAATTGTCAAAGCTTATTTCTTGGGTAGCTTTGAAAATTGGGTTGAGCAAATATTCTGTTAGTGGGATGGATTGTGAAGGACCTGCCTAGTATGGGCCAACAGGCCTGCTGCAGTGTTCCTCCTTTCTTATGTTTCTTATGTTTCTTATGACTAAATTAATACATAGCATTAGAAATCTTCCTTACGAAGAAAGATTGAAGACCCTAAAATTACATTCACTTGTAAGACGTAGAATGAGGGGAGACATGATCGAGGTATACAAGTGGAAAATGGGTATTAACAAAGGGGATATAAATAAGGTCTTGAGGATATCTCTCCAAGAGAGAACCCGCAATAATGGATTCAAGTTAGATAAGTTTAGATTTAGAAAGGATATAGGAAAGTATTGGTTTGGAAATAGGGTAGTTGATGAGTGGAACAGTCTGCCTAGTAGGGTTATTGAAGCTAGGACCTTGGGTAGTTTCAAATTTAGGTTGGATAAATTCATGAGTGAGAGGGGTTGGATTTGAGTGGGACTCGCGCATGAGTGGGTAGAATTGTCAAAGCTTATTTCTTGGGTAGCATTGAAAATTGGGTTGAGCAAATATTCTGTTAGTGGGACGGATTGTGAAGGACCTGCCTAGTATGGGCCAACAGGCCTGCTGCAGTGTTCCTCCTTTCTTATGTTCTTATGTTCTTATGTATCTTAGGGATATCTCAGGGATATAGAGTATCCCTTACTAGTGGTGAATAGGTGACCTGCAGCCTTCATGACCCTCATGTAGTCGATAGTCTTCAAAAACAATTAACCAACTAATTTAACAGTTAACCACCATCCAGTCTACATATTTATACTCACTACCAGTCTGAAGATGGTGTTTTCTCCGTCAGGAAAGAAGTGTCAGAGCCTCGCGTGATACATTTACGTTAACATTTGACGTTGTGAGCACTTCTGGCGTGTGGGGTGAAATTAACTTAAGTTTTTGCACTGACACACAAAAAAATGCTTCTTGCGTTTTTCTGAACTCGGGAGTCGGTGCACTGTGATGAATAACTTGAACTGGAATGTACTTAGTCTTCCTGCTAACACTGGTACCTTCCCGCCAACACTGGTACCTTCCCGCCAACACTGGTACCTTCCCGCCAACACTGGTACCTTCCCGCCAACACTGGTACCTTCCCGCCAACACTGGTACCTTCCCGCCAACACTGGTACCTCCCCACCAACACTGGTACCTTCCCGCCAACACTGGTACCTTCCCGCCAACACTGGTACCTTCCCACCAACACTGGTGGCAATCGCAACCAGCTCATCCATCAAAGACCTGACCAGGGCCAAATAGAAGAACTTCGAACCGCTCCTGGGGTTTACACAATCCCCTGTGGAGGCTGTGACAAGGTATACGTCGGTGAAACAGCAGGAAGCCAGGAAACACGTCTCAGTGGACACAATGCATGCAGAAACGATAGCTTGAACAACACGTGTACAGCGTCAGGATTCCTCCAACCATTTGATAAGATGTAACGACACCCGCCTTGTGGGCAGCTTCGTTATCTCTGAAGTATTAGCAAGAGTTCTCAAAACAATAAGCCCTACCATCACATAACCAAAAGTTACCGACTCCGCCGGATCCAGGAAAAAAATCACAGAAAAAAAGTCACAACCTAATCTAAATAAAATGTGACTTTTTACCAGTTTTTTATCCTAGCCAAAATTGAAATTTATTTTCCCGTAACTTTTTCCCCACTGCCACCCACGAGCATGGGCCAGTTAGCTTACTGTAGTGTTTATGTTCTTCAACCTCACACTGTTGCGTACTGTATATATACCCTCTGTGTCCTTGTATTGTCCATAATGGCTTGACAAAGCTCCTGGACAGCGAAACGTTGCCACAATAAAATGCTACAGAAGTTACACATGTGCGACTGAAGAAGCCTACTGTATAGGCGAAACATCGCGTCAGTAAAAATAACCAGCCGTTGTACACGTCTTGCTCATCTGCTGGTTGGTACCATATATCATTGTTATGAAGTTAACCATTTTTCTGCTACTGCTATTTCAGTTGTTCGCACTAGGATTGATAGATGTTGAAATTCACTATTACTTATATAGTGTAGTGTAGAGGTGTGTGTGGCAGGAGGAACACCGGGTTTGTCAGGATGGTCGAGTGTCACCTGTCTTGGTCACAGGTACTGGACACGACACTGCAAGAGAACATAAAGACGGAACACTGCAGCAGGCCTACTGGCCCTTGCTAGGCATCACCCGATAACACTTTGAACACACTCAAGAACATATTCGATACATTGTGAATTGTAAAATGAATTTTCCTGGGAAGCAAAGCATTTTTTTTTTTTACAATGAGTTTAATGTATTCGTTTACAAAAATTATTTAAAAGACTCGCGAAATTAGAACACAAAATTAACAACTCAGTGAAAATAAACATGAAATAACCTGGCAAGTGGCACACGGGAGAGACTTAGGGGTGAGCATAATCCCGAACATATCGCCGGAGGCTCATATCAGTGAAATAACCTCTGTAGCGAATTCTTGTTTGGAAAATTTAAGATTAGCTTTCAGGAATCTCAACAGAGCCATTCATGAACCTATATACGACATAGGTCAGGCGCATCTTGGAGTATGCAGTACCAGCACGTAATCCTCACCTGATAAATCATGTTAAGAAACTGTAGAAAGTATAGAGGTATGCGAGGCTTGGTCACAGACCGGGCCGCGGGGGCGCTGACCCCCGAAACTCTCTCCAGGCTTGTTCTAGAGCTACGGTAATGAGCTATGACGACATTAAATAATAGAAAAAATAAAGGAGACATGGTAACAATATACAAAATACTCCGAAGAATTAATAAAGCGGACAGGGTTAGACTGTACAGAAGCAGGTACGCGAGGGTACAGCTTTAACTTTAAAGACACAGGTGAGTCACAGGTATGTCAGGAAGCGGAATGACCTGGAACTACTAGTGGAAGCAGCAGGCTCCATACATAGCTTAATAAGTATGACGGCCCACAAAGTCAGGAGGGAGTGAATATAGCAAGTGACAGTTTAAGAAGAAGAGCCAGGAGCTGTGTGTGTGTGCACGCGTTTGTGCATGCATGCATGTATATTATATATATATATTATATATATATAACACGCATATTCGCGCACAAGCAAGGTCTTGGGTTCTCGGACGTTCATGATGGTGGTATGAAATATATGGTAGGTCCAGGAACCATTACTCGACATAATGTCCTCACCAAGACAGCCAGCCAGTCACCTGCTATAAGACTAGTCAGTAAATATCAATATGGGGTTGAAGATCAGTGATTTATGTCGATGCAGTGGTGACGGACACCTGTTGATATCGATATCAGTCAAGGTGGTGTCCACTGACACTGTCAGCCAAGGTGACAGTATCTGTTGACATTGTCAGCCAAGGTGGTGGTATGTGCTGACAGGAGAGACTCAACACAGTTGCTCTTTTAGCAAAGCCACACTGGAATAGTGTCAAGACAAACTTCCAAACTTCCCGTCCTCGAGATACTGCTCAGTATTTTTAACAAGCTGACTCGCAGTTGTACCGGAAACCCACTAATAAGAATGAATTAATGCAAGACCACTGGACCATGACAGGAAGAGGAGCCGCAGAACTGACGTCGGAGCCTACGTGAGGGCATATGGAGTGTGCAGACCTCAATACCCTGACGAAGATGAGTACAGCCACAAAGTCTTCTCTAAACTACAGCTCTCTCACTTCATTAGTTACTGTCGAGGTCGTCCTTTCAGGATCATTAACACCCATAAGCTTAACTGATCTCGTGAAAGTTTTGTCGTCCTCCACAACAGTAACCTGGTTAATATTGCTAGTACTTTCTCTGAGTGCAAAATTAGTCACTACTAGCAGCATGAGACAAACAAGAAAACTACTAGTTGAAACCAAAGCTGGAGTTTGTCTTGTAGTTTGGCGGATGCGAGAAAATATACATGGAGGAGACGTACCCCGTGGGAGAAATATACACTTGTCTTAGTGAAACGTACCTGCCATATTGACAGTGTAAATAATGGTGGTGTTATTCATAGTCAGAGCTGTTACCACTTAAAGTGGAATCATGGCAAACTTATCACGTGTTGTTTAAGCATCTGCGGTCATCTGTGGTGACGGTACAGGTGTGCAGGGCACCGGGAGTGTTAGTATCTTCTGTTTTGACTAAATTGATTTTAGGCTGTCAACTGATGTCATTAACAGTTTTGTGCACGCTACCAGCACTACAGGTGACCTCCGCGCTATCAGCACTACAGGTGACCTCCGCGCTATCAGCACTACAGGTGACCTCCGCGCTACCAGCACTACAGGTGACCTCCGCGCTATCAGCACTACAGGTGACCTCCGCGCTACCAGCACTACAGGTGACCACGCTACCAGCACTAGAGGTGACCTCCGCGCTACCAGCACTACAGGTGACCTCCGCGCTACCAGCACTACAGGTGACCTCCGCGCTATCAGCACTACAGGTGACCTCCGCGCTACCAGCACTACAGGTGACCTCCGCGCTACCAGCACTACAGGTGACCTCCGCGCTATCAGCACTACAGGTGACCTCCACGCTACCAGCACTACAGGTGACCTCCGCGCTATCAGCACTACAGGTGACCTCCACGCTACCAGCACTACAGGTGACCTCCACGCTATCAGCACTACAGGTGACCTCCACGCTACCAGCACTACAGGTGACCTCCGCGCTATCAGCACTACAGGTGACCTCCGCGCTATCAGCACTACAGGTGACCTCCGCGCTACCAGCACTACAGGTGACCTCCGCGCTACCAGCACTACAGGTGACCTCCGCGCTACCAGCACTACGGGTGACCTCCGCGCTATCAGCACTACCTGGCTGAACCCCCCACGCTACCAGCACTACAGGTGACCTCCACGCTACCAGCACTACGGGTGACCTCCGCTACCAGCACTACAGGTGACCTCCACGCTACCAGCACTACAGGTGACCTCCACGCTACCAGCACTACAGGTGACCTCCCCACCAGCACTGACAGGTGACCTCCGCTCCGCACTACAGGACCTCCGCTACCAGCACTACAGGTGACCTCCCGCTACCAGCACTACAAGTGACCTCCGCGCTCATCAGCACTACAGGTGACCTCCACGCTACCAGCACTAAGGTGACCTCCGCCATCAGCACTACAGGTGACCTCCACGCTACCAGCACTACAGGTGACCTCCACGCTACCAGCACTACAGGTGACCTCCACGCTATCAGCACTACAGGTGACCTTCCTACCAGCACTACAGGTACCTCCGCTACAGCACTACAGGTGACCTCCCGCTACCAGCACTACAGTGACCTCCCCCTACCAGCACTACAGGTGACCTCCCCTACCAGCACACAGGTGACCTCCCGCTACCAGCACTAAGGTGACCTCCACGCACCAGCACACAGGTGACCTCCACCACCAGCACTAAGTGACCTCCACCCACCAGACACAAGTGACTCCACCACCAGCACTAAGGTGACCTCCGCGCACAGCACTACAGTGACCCCCACGCTACCACACAAGGTGACCTCCGCTACAGCACTACAGGTGACCACCACACACTACGGTGACCTCCCGCTATCGCACTACAGGTGACCTCCACGCTACCAGCACTAGGGTGACCTCCCGCTACCAGCACTAAGGTGACCTCCACGCTACCACACAGGTGACCTCCCCTACCAGCACTAAGGTGACCTCCACGCTACCAGACTACAGGTGACCTCCACGCACCAGCACTAGGTGACCTCCACGCTACCAGCACAGGTGACCTCACCCACCAGCACTAAGGTGACCTCCACGCTACCAGCACAAGGTGACCTCCACGCTACCAGCACTAAGGTGACCTCCCGCTACCAGCACAAGTGACCTCCACCCACCAACACTAAAAGTGACCTCCGCCTCACCAACACTACAAGTGACCGCCCCACCAACACTAAGTGACCTCCCCACCACACTACAAGTGACCCTCCACCACACACTAAAGTGACCCCCCTCACCACACTAAGTGACCTCCACCACCAACACAAGTGACCTCCCCACCACACTACAGTGACTCCACCCACCAACACAGGTACCTTCCACCCCACCAACACAGGTACCTTCCACCCACCAACACAGTGCCTCCGCCCACCAACACAGGTGCTTCCACCCACCAAGCACAAGTGACCCCCCCCCACGTCTCCCCCACCAACAAGTACCTCCCCCCCAACACAAGTCCTCACCCACCAACCAGTACCTCCCCCCACCAACCAAGTGACCCCACACAGTACCTCCACCCCAACACAAGTACCTCACCCACCAACACGTACCTCCCCACCAGTCCTCCCCCACACAGGTCTCCCCCCACACGTGATCCCCCACACAGGTACCTCCCCACAGCAGTGCCTCACCCCCACACAGTACTCCACCCCACACAGTCCCTCCCCCCCACCAAGTACCTCCCCCCCAACCGTACCTCCCCCACCAAGTACTCCCCCAGCCAGTGCCCCCCCACCAGTCTCCCCCCCACCAGTATCCCCCCACAGTACTCCCCCACACAAGTACCTCCCCCCACCGTACCCCCCCCACCAACACGTCCTCCCCCCACCAAGTACTCCCCCCACACAGTCCTCCCCCCAACCAGTATCCCCCCACACAGTCCCTCCCCCCAACCGGTACTCCACCCACCAACACAGCCTCCCCCCCACAGTACCTCCCACCACAGTACTCCCCCCACCAGTACCTCCCCCCAACAGTACTCCCCCCCAAACAGTACCCTCCCCCCCACACAAGTCCCTCCCACCAACACAGTACCTCCACCCCCCACACAATCCCTCCACCCACCAAGTAATCCACCCCCAACACAAGTACCTCCCCCCAACACAAGAATCACCCCCAACACAAGTAACCTCCCCCAACACAGTCCCTCACCCCCAACGTCTACCCCCACGTATCCCCCCACACAGGTATCCCCCCCACCATCCTCACCCCCACACAGGTACTCCCCCCCACACAGGTACTCCACCCACCACCAATATCACCCCCACACAGGTACTCACCCCCACCAGTCTCCCCCCACAGTCTCCCCCAACCAAGTACCTCACCCACCAACCAGGTCTCCCCCCCAAAACAGTACCTCCACCCCACAAATCCTCCCCCACCAACAGACTCCACCCACCACCAGCTCCCCCCCACACAGTGCCTCCACCCCCCCAAGTCCCCCCCCCACCGTACCTCCCCCCAACAGTCCCTCCACCCCACCAGTTCCACCCACCAAATAATCCCACACGGTCCTCCCCCCCACCAGGTAATCCACCCACCAACCAAGTCCCTCCCCCCCACAGTACCTCACCCACCAACCGTCCCTCCACCCCCAACACAGTACCCTCACCCCCCACCAGTCCCTCCCCCCCACACAGTACCTCCCCCCCAACCAGGTCTCCACCCACCAACACAGAGTAACCTCCACCCACCAACATGAGTAACTCCACCCACCAGCACAGAGTGAACTCCCCCACCAACACAAGTGACTCACCCGCCAACACAAGTGACTCCCCCACCAACATAAGTAACCTCCACCCACCAACACAAGTGACCTCCACCACCAACACAGTAACTCCACCCACCAACACAAGTACCTCCACCCACCAACACAAGTAACCTCCACCACCAACACAAGTAACCTCCACCCACCAACACAAGTAACCTCCACCCACCAACACAAGTAACCTCCACCCACCAACACAAGTAACCTCCACCCACCAACACAAGTAACCTCCACCCACCAACACAAGTAACCTCCACCCACCAACACAAGTAACCTCCACCCACCAACATAAGTAACCTCCACCCACCAACACAAGTAACCTCCACCCACCAACACAAGTAACCTCCACCCACCAACACAAGTAACCTCCACCCACCAACACAAGTACCCTCCACCCACCAAAACAAGTAACCACCACCCACCAACACAAGTAACCTCCACCCACCATACACAAAGTAACCTCCACCCACCAACACAAGTAACCTCCACCCACCAACACAAGTAACCTCCACCCACCAACACAAGTAACCTCCACCCACCAACACAAGTAACCTCCACCCACCAACACAAGTAACCTCCACCCACCAACACAAGTAACCTCCACCCACCAACACAAGTAACCTCCACGCTACTATACATCCCCCTGGGGTGGTAGGTGAAACATTGGTCAAACAACCTTGTGGAGAAATCTTTGCATTTCATCTTGAAGCCTATTATTTATGGACCTTTCCATGGATTTCTGTATTAGATTGATAAGCCCCTGGAGAGCGAAACGTTTCATATATAGCCCCTGGAGAGCGAAAGGTTTCCGTGATAAAGTTACCTAGGGTTGCCTGAGTGTGTCATTGATAGGAAAACAGGTATTGTTGACCCTTCACTCAGTAGTGGCTCCTAGCGTAGAGTTTCTTCCAGGGGGGATATTGATACTTGAATTATGAACCTGAACAAATACTAAATAAAACTATATTAATGTCCTGTCTTCCCCACATACACGGTGATGGGCATCGATATCCAGAGTGTATTGATGCGAGAAAAGCAAAGGTCTCGTGCCAGTTTGACCAAGGCACTGACCGTGTCTGCCACAAGCCTGGCTCACACCATTACTTCCTGAGTTATATCACACTAATTCACACTTGTGGCCCTCACCACTCGCAGTGTTTCATCTTGCAATGCATTAGTTTGTGGCTAAAATGAGAGGTAGAAGTAGCTGGAGGAGATAGAGATAGTGAGAGACTCGTAGTGTTGTCACACGCACCTCCCTCCCGGCAATCACGCATCACCCGGCGCGACTAATGCACTCTAAAAGCCAGCTGAATCTTTCATGCAATGATTATTTGCCCCCTGGTCTGATTTTCTCACGTGAAAAATTGAAGAAGCTTACATGGAACGTAAGTTTATGCAAGTACCTTAATGGTCCCAGCTCTCTTCCCCCTTCCTAGCGGTGTTTACAGCCTAGCGTGTTTACAGCCTAGCGTGTTTACAGTCTAGCGCTTCGAAAACTATGTAAGAAATATCTCATTCTTTTCCCCTCTTACATTATATATGTATGTTGTAAACACAGTTACACGAGATGTGCGTTGACTACCGTAACGGGTAAGTACTATTGTTGCCGTGGTTAGTCATATCAGAGATGCAATGTAGAGTACGATACTTTTTAAAAGTTTACCCCAAGATTTTAGTCCGATTCTTGACCAGGCTAGTATTACCTGCCTGGGCTAGTAGGAGCCCCCTAGCCTGGGCTAGTAGGACCCACCTAGCCTTGGCTAGTAGGACCCACCTAGCCTGGGCTAGTAGGACCCACCTAGCCTGGGCTAGTAGGACTAGCCTGGGCTAGTAGGACTACCCTGGGCTAGTAGGGCTAGCCTGGGCTAGTAGGACCCACCTAGCCTGGGCTAGTAGGACTAGCCTGGGCTAGTAGGACTAGCCTGGGCTAGTAGGACTAGCCTGGGCTAGTAGGAGCCCCTAGCCTGGGATAGTAGGACCCGCCTAGCCTGGGCTAGTAGGACCCGCCTAGCCTGGGCTAGTAGGAGCCCCCTAGCCTGGGCTAGTAGGACCCGCCTAGCCTGGACTAGTAGGACCCGCCTAGCCTGGGCTAGTAGGACCCCTAGCCTGGGCTGGTAGGACCCCCTAGTCTGGGCTAGTAGGATCCGCCTAGCCTGGGCTAGTAGGACCCGCCTAGCCTGGGCTAGTAGGACCCCTAGCCTGGGCTGGTAGGACCCCCTAGCCTGGGCTAGTAGGATCCGCCTAGTCTGGGCTAGTAGGATCCGCCTAGCCTGGGATAGTAGGATCCGCCTAGCCTGGGCTAGTAGGACCTACATAATCTGGTGACCTAAGTGAGGTATCAAGGTTAGGAATCAGCGAATTGGAGCTATTTTTCCTTCCCCGGATCAGACTTGAGTGCCTCTCATTTCCCTGGCACTGTATGACCTGCTGGTTTAGCGTTTCTCCGTGGCGTAAGAGGTAGCAAGGTGTGGGCGGGGTAGCATGTCAGGCTGGCACTGTCAGGTGGCTGGCCAGGTGGCTCTCACTAACGACTACATTAACCAACAGTGGTGTATGTAGGCAGCTGGTGAGTGTGACTCCTGGTCACGTGATAGCGCTGCTAATTGCCTGGTTACATTAACTGGTGTGGCGGTGGTCACTCTACCCAGACAAGGGTTATTATTTATTATGACCTGGGTGCTAATGGCTGGGTGGGGTGATAGTGTGTGTGTGTGTGTGTACATACTACACACAAAAAAAATACATGCAGAATTCGAACCCACGTTTGTCGTTGTCCACGAGTGTGGCTTAGCTCCCACCGTTGTTATAGATGCCTATAAACACTAGGTAGCCTCTTTACAAACCATGCATCTTCCTAGCCTCAGGCACACCAGTGAGCCTCGGGCACACCAGTGAGCCTCGCATGGTCCCCAGCTATTTCATTCTCCTCCTGTATGTCCTGACCTCACAAGTGATACTGTATCAACGCACCTTTTATGTTGAGTTGGGCATAGGAATGAACAACTGGGCATCTGCAAACTGAATTGTTTGCCATCCTAGTGGCGCTAAAGTTAACTTATGACTGTGAGCTTGACTCTCGTTATTACTGATTCTTTGTCGTCACTGAAGGCTGTTGATTAACATAATGACTTCAACAACATGCTTATTGGAGAAGCCAGATGTAGATTAGATTTCAATACCGAAGCTGCCAGTTTATTGTGCACTCCATATCCAGCCTGTGGATGGTAGCGCAAGAGCATATGGATACACAAAAGGCCTAGGAGCTAGGCCTAAAAAGAGATTACAAGAGTACATCTGTATTTATATTTACAGTATTTCTTGAGGAATACAGACAGTATAATAACCTATTTGATATGTCAGGATATTTTATTAATGAAAATAATATACGAAGGTTTTTGTATACCTCTGATATACAACTTTTCAGACGCAGCATTATGTAATCTTGGTACAGAGGACATGACAACCTACTTGCTAACTCCTGGCCCAACTCTTGGGTATGGCCCACCTCCACTGGAGAGTTCCTCCTACTAGTAACGATGCCTTCGTCTGCTGCACCTCATCTAACTCCAGTATATAAGCGCCAGTCTTCCTGACTGTGCTTCAGATTCTTCAAGACTCCGGTGAACATTACCTGTTCTTAGGCTGAGGGACTAAGCACCTCGTCTTCCACTGTCTTCTGTGTATATTTCTGCAGTCTTCACATTATGTACTGTATTGATAAAGCCACTGGAGGGCGAAACATCTACAAGTATAGATACCCAGGTGTTGCACGTGTCTAAATCTTCATGTCGGTACTGTATACCAATGACATGCAATGAAAATAACATACCAGACATATTAAGCAAATTTCCTAAATTTGCTTGGAACAGATAAGTGAACTGTAGAAATAAATACAGATATACTCCTGTAAACCTTTTGAGGGCCTAGTTCCTAGGCCTTTTGTATATCCATATGCTATTACGCTATCGTCCACAAAATACATATGAGGTACACAATGCCGCTTCAGCGGCAAACTCTAAAGAAAAAAATCAAAATCTTTGTGAATTGTTTACGAAGGGAAGAAGCATGTGCAGGGTCAGGTACATACAATGAGGTGACTTGGCAAACAGGTGCAGGTGACCAGGAAAGGGAGACACGTGTTGTGATCACCTGCAGGTGAATGTCACGAGAGGGTGCAGGTGTGAGGTACTGCGGTGATTTACGCTAGCGCAGGTAGGGCTGTGGGGTGGCGGGAGTGCCGGGGGTCACACAATAACCAAAATATACGCCCATTCATAAGTGACTAATTCTGGGGTTGAGAACGACCAGCACGTGGAAATATTATTACCATATTTGATCAGTGAGTTAAAAGGGGTATATTGCTCAGGCTGGACCTCGAAATTATATGTTTGAGCTAATATATGCATGGTAAAATAATATTAGAAGAATTATAACTGAATGAGAATATTTTGTATTTAAAAACATTTAAAGAAATGTGTTTTAGTTGATATTGGTAGGTCGTCAGGTATCACCTGACATAGGCTTGATAACCCAGTCAGTAAGTTCCGGCTTGATTGAATTTGAAGACTATCGACTACACAAGGGTCATTAAGGATGCATGTCACCTGACCACCACCAGTCAAGAATACTTTAATATCTAAAATAGGGATTAAAGTAATCTGTGTATAAATACTGAGAGACAAATCTTTTCTTGGGGAGTTTTCTAAGGGTTCCACTTAGGGAATATCGGCCGTATTTTTACCGATACCGTAAAAATTGGCGATACTTTTTTTAAATATTAATATTATGTGTGTGCTTAAAAATATCAACATTAAAAACACTACCTCACGATTGTGAGTTACACACACACACACACACACACACACACACCTGGTCAAGCACGTCAAGAAACTAGAGAAAGTGCAAAGGTTTGCGACAAGGTTAGTTCCACAACTCAGGGGTCTGTCTTATGAAGAAAGGTTGAGGGAAATAGGACTAACAACACTGGAGGAAAGAAGGGTCAGAGGAGACATGATAACGACATACAAAATACTGCGGGGAATTGACAAGGTAGATAGTGACAGGTTGTTTCAGAGAGGGAACACAGAAACAAGGGGACACAACTGGAAGCTGAAGACTCAGATGAGTCAAAGGGATGTCAGGAAACATTTCTTCAGCCACAGAGTAGTCAGGAAGTGGAATGGACTAGAGAAAGATATAGTGGAGGCAGGAACCATACATAGTTTTAAGACAAGGTATGATAAAGCTCATGGAGCAGGGAGAGCAGAGACCCAGTAGCAGACAGCGAAGAGGCGGGGCCAGGAGCTGAGTCTCGACCCCTGCAACCACAATTAGGTGAGTACAATTAGGTGAGTACACACACACACAGCACTTAACACACACACACACACAGCACTTAACACACACACAAACATAGCACTTAACACACACACACAGAGCACTTAACACGCTCCACTTAATCACCCTCTCAAAGCCCTTGTCTTGCCTACACGTGTGGACGAGCTGTTGATGTGTGTATACACGTGTACACGAGCTATTATTATATGTACACATTTTTATTTTATTTTATTAACACATCGGCCGATTCCCACCAAGGCAGGGTGGCCCGAAAAAGAAAAACATTCATCATCATTCACTCCATCACTGTCTTGCCAGAAGGGTGCTTTACACTACAGTTATAAAACTGCAACATTAACACCCCTCCTTCAGAGTGCCGGCACTGTACTTCCCATCTCCAGGACTCAAGTCCGGCCTGCCGGTTTCCCTGAATCCCTTCATAAATGTTACTTTGCTCACACTCCAACAGCACGTCAAGTATTAAAAACCATATGCCTCCATTCACTCCTATCAAATACGCTCACACATGCTTGCTGGAAGTCCAAGCCCTCGCACACAAAACTTCCTTTACCCCCTCCCTCCAACCTTTCCTAGGCCGACCCCTACCCCGCCTTCCCTCCACTACAGATTTATACACTCTCGAAGTCACTCTGTCTCGTTCCATTCTCTCTACATGTCCAAACCACCTCAACAACCCCTCCTCAGCTCTCTGGACAATCGTTTTGGTAATCCCGCACCTCCTCCTAATTTCCAAACTCCGAATTCTCTGCATTATATTCACACCACACATTGACCTCAGACATGACATCTCCACTGCCTCCAGCCTTCTCCTCGTTGCAACATTCATCACCCATGCTTCACACCCATATAAGAGCGTTGGTATAACTATACTCTCATACATTCCCTTCTTTACTTCCATGGACACATGTGAACTGGTATTGTGTTTGTACACTTCTGACCAAACTGTTATTGTGTATGTATACACACTCGTATTAGACTGTACTCTTTACAAGAGTATGCAAGAGGTGTGTGTGTACATACGTGCTAACGAACTCTTATAGTGTGTACATTAACCGACATAGAATAACGAATGTGTTGTAATGGTTCGACCATCACCCATAATGCCTCAGTCACTTAGCAGAGAAATTGTCCTCACTTTTATCAACAAACGACATGTATGGAGATATCTACTTTATCAAGCTGGTGACCCGGCCTTGGCTCCCTGTCGTGGGAGTGTCAGTTGCTTGAATCTACTACGAGACCAACACAGGTCTCGCATATACTTACATTATGGAGGATGAGGAGGCTGATCATCCAGATGATTCACAGGACCAGGTAGAGCTAATGCTCTTTGTGTGGGAAAAGATTTTGAGGCATAACTCCAGCAGAAGGTTTAAGAACTGTTGCTATAGTTTGATTCAACAGTGGAGGGAGTCCAATGAGGGTCCAGAATAAAGGTCTCAGATTTGACTCACGAAATCGTAATAAGACGGTTTATTTCAAGTGTTTCCTTACGAAAGAGAACCAGGATGGAGGAGCTACACAGACTGCATTATATACCAGTAGAAGCCATTAATGTTCGTCTGGATAAACTTAGACAAATTTACAAGATGAAGGATCTCAAGATGAAGGACCTCTACACACCTAAGAGGGAAGATCCACAATTCGTAGTTAACACCAGTAACTAAGTTATGCAAGATTCTCATTGGACCCAGAGGATGACAACAACGAGTTACACGTTACCTCAATATAGTAATAATGGTAGCAAACAGATACAACTAATGTGACATTTTATTGTGGAGAGCGAAGTGTTGCCACAAAATGTCACATTAGTTGCATCTTTGTCCATTTACCTAAAATCACTGACGATAGGTAGGTATGATTGTCAGGAAACAGGACAAGTGTTTCCTGACGGGGTTCTTAGTCATATGATGACCCACAGCTGGAGTCTTTGGTCATCTGACCGAGTACTTCGATGACTGCCGCCCCAGATAACTGGGTAACGACTCCTCCTTTTACGTCAAGAATTAAGAAATTCATGTGAACAATGATCTCGTGTTAAGGCAGGACACCAGACCAGCAGCTGCCACCTGGCCAGCCATCCTCGTCAGCGAACTTCTTCAACCCTATCTGACAGCTGGCGACAACCAAGCCTGTGTTGTTTATTACATATGACATCTTTGTAACTTGAGTCACTGTGCTGACTATCACCCATTCCAGTGCAGGACAGCATTCCCTCCCTCACCCCGCCACTCTTCAAAAACTTTAACTTATATATATATATATATAACTCTGAAGCCGTGATTGCTGCAGCTGAACACAGTCATTACACAAGACAAAACCCTTTTTGACATCCCCCGTTTCAGCCTATGCAAAAACCCAGTGAGCATAAAAGGCTCTAAAATTTGTAATTCATTACCTGAATCATTGAAAGATCTGGCAATGAATTTAGAGCTATTATTAAAAAGCCTCTCATATCCCTAACGTAACTAAACCAGCACTAAGTTATATCAAACAAAACCAGCTCACCCAACTCTCTCCCTGTTCTTCCAGTCTTCACCCAACTCTCTCCCTGTTCTTCCAGTCTTCACCCAACTCTCTCCCTGTTCTTCCAGTCTTCACCCAACTCTCTCCCTGTTCTTCCAGTCTTCACCCAACTCTCTCCCTGTTCTTCCAGTCTTCACCCAACTCTCTCCCTGTTCTTCCAGTCTTCACCCAACTCTCCCTGTTCTTCCAGTCTTCACCCAACTCTCTCCCTGTTCTTCCAGTCTTCACCCAACTCTCTCCCTGTTCTTCCAGTCTTCACCCAACTCTCTCCCTGTTCTTCCAGTCTTCGCCCAACTCTTCCAGTTCTTCCAGTCTTCACCCAACTCTTCCAGTTCTTCCAGTCTTCACCCAACTCTTCCAGTTCTTCCAGTCTTCACCCAACTCTTCCAGTTCTTCCAGTCTTCACCCAACTCTTCCAGTTCTTCCAGTCTTCACCCAACTCTTCCTGTTCCTTCCAGTCTTCACCCAATTCCCATAGAAAATAATTATTCATCTTGTTCCATTATATTTCTACTGAAACTAAGTAACTTTCACTCATCTCTCTGTCATTCCACGAAACTGAAGACATTGAATCAGTTTGAAACAACAAATCATACTTTACAACAGTTCCTTTCATACATTCACTACTTTTCTTATTGCGCATATAACAGTAGTTAGCTGCTTAAGAAATTCTACTTAAGTGATGATCATTGAATCAGTTTGATATATTAATGCCTAATTCTAAAACTTCTACTTAATAATCTATGTCTTATTCTTACGTAGTCTTTAAGCATCAGGATTAGTTTGCCCGAAATGTATTGTATGTTAGTGGCTTTCATTTCTGCCTAACAATATTTTATTACACGTAAAATACATCATCTCTGTACTGCATAAAAGAAAAAAAGAATGTTGAATGTGTAGAGACGTTGGAAGGTGTTATATACACAAGCCTCGCTGGCCACTCATCTGTCTTTAATATAATTTCACTTCGATCTTCATATCACCGTGCAAGGGCCACTAATCTTTTCTTCTATCTACCCAACACCTGGTTCACTATCATGGTAAGGTTTATTTCTTGAAAGTTGTGTGTTTCAGATGATGACCTGTACAGAAAGTTCCGGGTTACGCAGAGTATTTCCAGCAGATGCTCCGCTCTGCTCCTCTGCGTCACTATCAGTTCTTTCCCCTCCTTGCCATATTCTATGGTCTTTAATAATTGTATCCTTGTGTACGACTGCTTTGCGTACACGTGTGGATGAATTGTTATTGTGTGTACACGTGTGCACGAGCTGTTATTATGTATACACGTATGTAGGGTCGCCTGGCTTTTTACAAAAGCAGCTCTTAACAGGGTTGTTAAATGCGCTTGTCAGGACATGCAACAAACACTTAATAGTGTGTGTGTGTACATGGTCGTGTGTATGTATAGCCATGGGAGTATACACAGGGTCATAAGTGTACACACATGGCAGATCACGTGTGTAAATACATGGTCGCTTGTGTACGCACGTGTCAAGACGTGTCATAATACGCCGGCAATTTCTTGCATGTCCTGTTGCCAACGCTTGCATTGCAAGGTGCAGTGTTAGCGGCACGCGGGTGCACGTGTGCGCTGCCCCGCAGCTGCACGTGTGCGCTGCTTCTGCACGTGCAAAGGCGCGTGCTACCTCTTTGTGACCCAAGAATTGTCTCATTACCAGTTCAATTCACGCTCAATCTATGTAGCTCTCAGAGTGGTGGGGTGAATGATGGGTGGAGTGGGGGATGGGGTGGTGGATAGAGGGGTGAGGTGGGGGATGGAGGGGTGAGGTGGAGGATGGAGGGGGGTTAACTTGGGCCTGGTTAATAATTGAGGAGCTGGTAATGTGTTGTTCACTCAAAGGTCGCCAGGGTAGTTAATTAGTAGGTTGGTAGACAACAATTATCCAGGGAAGTAGTACCGTCCAGTCAGAGGTATTAGGCTGGTAGACAACAATCCAGGGTGGGAGCCACCCCATACCCATCGTGTGGGTGGTAGTCACCCCATACCCATCGTGTGGGTGGTAGTCACCCCATACCCATCGTGTGGGTGGTAGTCACCCCATACCCATCGTGTGGGTGGTAGTCACCCCATACCCATCGTGTGGGTGGTAGAAGATTACAGTCACATCATGGGTCCAAGGACTGACCCCCCAATATTAAGCATTGTTACAGTGGTAACAATGCACCAGAGAGAGCAGTGATAACGCAGGTGTCCACTGCGATTCCAAACGTCAGTTTATGAACGTTTAATGTAAACTTACTAATGTTATTGGTAAAGCATTTCGTAAAATAAAATTTAAAATCAACTATCGTGACTCAACATAAACCTGTAATTATTTGACAAACAAAACCGATCTGACCTAGAAGGTAATGTTTAACTAACCATAACCTAGCTGAGTTAGGATATTCTGGGTTAGACTGTCAGGATATACTGGGTTAGACTGTTAGGATACTGGGTTAGACTGTTAGGATATACTGGGTTAGGCTCGTAGGATATACTGGGTTAGACTGTTAGGATATACTGGGTTAGGCTCGTAGGATATACTGGGTTAGACTGTTGGGATATACTGGGTTAGACTGTTAGGATATACTGGGTTAGGCTGTTAGGATATACTGGGTTAGACTGTTAGGATATTCTGGGTTAGGCTGTTAGGATATACTGGGTTAGACTGTTAGGATATACTGGGTTAGGCTGTTAGGATATACTGGGTTAGACTGTTAGGATATACTGGGTTAGACTGTTAGGATATACTGGGTTAGACTGTTAGGATATACTGGGTTAGACTGTTAGGATATACTGGGTTAGACTGTTAGGATATACTGGGTTAGACTGTTAGGATATACTGGGTTAGACTGTTAGGATATACTGGGTTAGACTTTTAGGATATACTGGGTTAGACTTTTAGGATATACTGGGTTAGACTGTTAGGATATACTGGGCTAGACTGTTAGGATATACTGGGTTAGGCTGTTAGGATATACTGGGTTAGGCTGTTAGGATATACTGGGCTAGACTGTTAGGATATACTGGGTTAG
The DNA here is from genome assembly GCA_009830355.1 of Cherax destructor. Classification (NCBI taxonomy): domain Eukaryota; kingdom Metazoa; phylum Arthropoda; class Malacostraca; order Decapoda; family Parastacidae; genus Cherax; species Cherax destructor. The sequence continues at coordinate 7,975 of WNWK01002445.1, read as the reverse complement.
GCTGTTAGGATATACTGGGTTAGGCTGTTAGGGTATACTGGGTTAGGCTGTTAGGGTATACCGGGTTAGACTGTTAGGATATACTGGGTTAGACTGTTAGGATATACTGGGTTAGACTGTTAGGATATACTGGGTTAGACTGTTAGGATATACTGGGTTAGACTGTTAGGATATACTGGGTTAGACTGTTAGGATATACTGGGTTAGACTGTTAGGATATACTGGGTTAGACTGTTAGGATATACTGGGTTAGACTGTTAGGATATACTGGGTTAGACTGTTAGGATATACTGGGTTAGACTATTAGGATAAATTGTTTTCCATGACTGCTGAAACTATTCCTAACTTAAAAATCTTCATCTGAGTCAGTACTTGTCAGTCTAAACCACAGTAGATAAATTTTGTCTAATTTCAAAGTTCAAGTTTGGTAACAGCAAACAAAAATTTGGTTTGAGGATCGAACCGGTGACTTCGCAAGTACACATCCACAACTTCCCCTTGGCTACGATGTTCACGAAATAATGAAATTGTCATGATATATCTTGACAAATGTACAAGTATTTGTACACATAGTCAAGTTGAATGAACAACTGTCAGTGAATAAACAGAAGAATGGATGTGGAGTCAGACCGTAATATGTAGGAGGCCTAGTGTTGTAGCACTGAGATACCAAGCCTATGATAGGAAGATTCTGCAGCCTATTTTACAGTGTAAAATTATCCTAATGTAGCTTCGTGGCTCAGTGATTTAGCACTGGATGTGCTACATGCTTATTAGCATGTGGTTTATTATCCTTAGGAGGAGCAGTTGATGCTGGTGGCAGCTCATGGGCTATAATATTGCAGTATATATTAGTATATATAAATATATACTATATATATATTAGTAGTAGTACACATGATTCTTACGCATTATATTATAAATATTGTATTATTAATACACAATATTAAAATTTAGTAATTATTAATAAATACCATATTAATAGGTTATTGTTACCAGTATATATATATATATATATATATATATATATATATATATATATATATATATATATATATATATATATATATATATATATATATATATATATATATCGCATCAATACATATTTTAATAATAAAGTGATACACGGTACACTGTTATATTAATACACACGTACTCTTGGTACACCTTATATTATTATTGTAGGAATGGTTGGGGGATTCAGGTTTCATGATAGACTAAGTCATAAAACACTCAACGCTAATTAACAGAGCAATATTGTATGAGATTAAAGTGATTAATTATATGGGTAATGCCTTGCACCTGCCTTAATCCAGTGCCTCGTGATCCTCCACTGCCATCCTCAACATCCGCTTCACACGTAAAAAATGCAGCGAGGAGGATTAAGGTTGGTTATAGCGGTACTTTCCTGGCTCTCACATCAAATAATCATTGTGATTATTAGCGCTGGGGATTAAAACGCACATACTACCAGAGTTGTGCTCTTATCGGCTTAACTATCATGTGTGTGTGTCTGCGTATTACACTGTCGAAATTATAGGTAATTTTCACCCTCTGGTTTTACTCGTCAATGAAAATTATGTATCGAGCGCCGGCTTGCCAGATCTGTCAAGTCTGCTCCAGTGACCTGGGATGTGTTGTTTGTTGTGGAACCTTGAACAATGTTAGAGGGCTGTGTTAGTCTCTCTTGACCTGCCCACATGCAAGCTAAAGCGTGATGAAGATAAACCCATAATTGTTGCTTGTTTTGAAGTGCTTACCTCTCAAAACCTTCACAACTTTCTTTCAGGTTTGCCCTAAACCTTCACCATCCATCCCAGATCTATAAATTTTAGTCGAACTATCTTGTTCCAATCTTTCTACACGAACGAACCATCGTAACAGCACCTCTTTAACTCTTTGAATTATAGTTTTTCATACCACTAAGTATTCTATGAATAAGATACACAAAAGAGAGTGATCTCAAGACTGCCTGCAGTCTTCTCGCTGCAGCGATCAACAAACATGCCTCGCATCTATACAAAAGCGTTGGTACTACTATGATGTTTTCTGCCTCCACTGACAAATTAATTTCCGTAGGCTCTTTAACAAATGTTACGAGAATCGTTTAATCTTTCACCGACTTATCTACTGACACATTCACTGCAGATTCTTAAATACATTCACTTCTTACTCCCAGTGTGACTTCTAATCTTTCATTCCCTATTCTTCTAAATACTCACCACTTTTTGTTTTTGTCTTTTAAGTTCATTTCAACGTTTTCCTTATACACAACATTCAAAACTCCTCCCTTAATTTCTGCAGCTTATGATGCGAATCACCTACGAGAACCATCGTGTCATCAGCAAACAACCTGTGACAACTTTCATTTTAGAACCGTAGCTGTTTGCTTCTTCCACAAGTATCTCCATCATCCATTAATGACTGTAAACTATACTAAACAAGGATCTGACAGTTAAAATTCGTTTAAGCTATTTGCCAATTTTCTCTCGTTGCATCAACAAATTATGTGTCATTACGCTCTCAGACACTCGGGTTGGTTCCTAACATTGACTTTTCTTCCTGTATCATTGTCACCAAATACAATAATTGAGAATGATGTTCCAATATAACACAGTAATCTATATAGTGTAAATAGCAGAGTCCCTTGTTAAACTCCGTGGCAGAGCAGAAGTAAAAATGCTGAGTCAACAAGCGATCGCGATTCCTTATAATCGCCATTGCAGATCAAATATTTATCTGTGAACCTGTTAATGGACGTTGTTGCTTCTGCAATACCGTCCATTAAAGATTTATCCTACTTACTAGAGAGGAATGTAAACTTTACTGCTATACCACCATCACCTCGCTGCTGCTATTGCTGCTGCTTCCAGAAGGACCAGGGGTCACATGGTAACGACGTACAAAATACTGAGAGGAACTTGTTCTCCTTAGGCTGGAATACTGCTTAACACTAACGATACCTTTCAAGGCAGGCAAAATTGCAGATCTGAAGAATATGCAGAGAACCTGTACTGCATATATAAGTACAGTCAAGCCCCTCAATTACTGGTAACGTTTAAAGTCCCTTGACCTGTATTCCTTGGAACTCAGGCGAAAAAGATGCATCATAATTTACATCTGAAAAATCCTAGAGGGACTAGTCCCAAATCTGCACACGGAAATCACTCCCTATGAAAGCAAAAAGACTCGTCAGGGGGTGCAACATTTCCCCACTGAAATCAGGGGTGCCGTGAGTACATTGAGAGATAAGTATCAGGGGCCCAAGACTGTTCAACTGTCTCCCAGCATACGTAAGGGGGATTACCAATAGACCACTGGCTGTCGTCTTCAAGAGGAAGCTGGAAAGGCACCTAAAGTCAGCCGGGCTGTGGTTCATACGTTGGATTGCGTGCGGCCGGTAGTAACAGCCCGGTTCATCAGGCCCTGATCCACCAAGAGGCCTGATCATGGACTGGGCCGCGGGGGCGTTGACTCCCGGAGCACCCTCCGGGTAGATAGGGTAACAGAGACAGAATGTTCGAGAGGCGGGAATCAAGCACACGAGGGCACAACTGTGTTGAGTTGGATTCGGACGACGAATAGGCTGGGGTAAAACCTGTCAAGCAGGCAGGAATAACATGGATTATACTCGGGTGAATCAAAGAGTACTCAAGAAAAGGGAACTAATTGTGTGGGAAGGTATGTCAGAACGAGAAGAGTAAGAATCATTAGTCTCTCAAGCCTAGACCTGAGGGGCTCGCCACCACCTACTTCCACTGCCTCCAGTGTTACATTCATCTATATTCGACTGAAGAAGCCTGTTGTGCAGGCGAAACGTTTCGGCAATAAAATACCCAAGTGTTGCACCTGTCTTATTCATCCAGCCTCCTTACATTCTGCCCTTATTTACCTATCAATAAATAGCGAATTTTGTTGGTCACAACCTAGGGTTCTGTTGGTCACAACCTAGGGTTCTGTTGGTCACAACCTAGGGTTCTGTTGGTCACAACCTAGGGTTCTGTTGGTCACAACCTAGGGTTCTGTTGGTCACAACCTAGGGTTCTGTTGGTCACAACCTAGGGTTCTGTTGGTCACAACCTAGGGTTCTGTTGGTCACAACCTAGGGTTCTGTTGGTCACAACCTAGGGTTCTGTTGGTCACAACCCAAGGCTGAGGCAGAATAACAGCTCTTAGACGTTAGGCTGAACTGCGCCTAGAAAAAATAACATTGGAAATAATACACTTTAACTTTACTGGGTTATTCTAGGTAATTTACATATAATTTGCCATGTAAGACAATTTGAAATAACCTGAGATTGTGTAGAGTGCTTAAGTATACTTGCAAGTATTGTGCTCTAGCGAAGTCTTCATAGCAGAAAGAAAATGTCAAGGAAGATATTTCTGAAATAGCGTCTTGCCTATTCATCTGCATGTTGAAATGTAATAGGTTTTCTTCCTTTGTGTAAATATTCTCAAAAAATACCATTTTTTTTTAAAGTTAGATACAATTTAGTCAAAAATTTCCTCATGATACAAATAATACTTGTAAGAAAGTACTAGATAATTAACTAATAATAGTACAAGGAATTTAAGTAGATTAAATGTTAGTTTTGTGTAATTAACGTTACTATGGACTGGCAGCCGTACAAGAGGAGAGAGGACCCAGGAAGCCCAAACTGAAGCAGCAACAACAAACAACACTTACAGATTGTCGTATGAGTGAAGTAGGGGGAAGTCCTGCAGTGTGTGGAGGGGGTGTCCCTGCCCCAGTAAGAGACCCCCCGCCCCTCTTCTCGCCCCTAAGTATGAACACCGGGCCCTCCAAGGTACCAGGAGTCCCTTTGACTGGGGACTTACCACCAGCCTTCGTCAGACAGTTGGGTCTTTCTGAAACTCCGCTAACGTGAGTACTCTTAGCACATGTACTATGCTCTATAATAACCCGCATGTAAACAGATACTCAGAAGATTGATTGATCTGTATCTTTCGACCCCCTTTTGGGATCCTCTTCTGCTGAAGAGGACCCCAGAAGGGGGTCGGAATATACAGATCAATCAATCTTCTGAGTTTCTGTCTACATGCGGGTTATTAATGAGCTTTGATAAGTGTTCGCTACACTTTAGTTCTTCACATGTACTATATTGAAAATTATATATATTATTGTGTTATATGTAGCTCGCTGGTACAGTGTTTGGCTCACAGCAGAAAGCACCCAGGATAGATTCCTGGGCAGGAGGAGACGTATAGGAAAGTTTTCTTACACCTGCTGTTTCTGATTGTTTAGTTAAGTTAATGATCGTAACGATATTAACTTGTGTTCTTTTTGCTTAATTAAGGCTGGAGGAGAATCTGTGTCCTTTTCTCAGTAATTACCTCAGCTTGCTTACTCTCACACTTCCAAGCTGCTTATAATTAGGTCATTTAAGTAATTTACATTTGTTGAAGTATGGTATAGCCTTTAAGTGGTAAAGTATGGTATAGCCTACAAGTGGTATAAAGACGCCTTCATAAAAAAAATCATTAAAATTTGGGGTGTCTAATCCCCCCTCACCCTCCCTCCCATCCCCGCTGCTTAACAATAGCACTTCCTATTAAATTTTTAAATAGTTTATTTCATTAATGTGTATGTACTTTGATATCTTAACCGTATTATTTTTTTCCATTAATGCTTTTAAATTATTTTGGTACATGTACCGTAGTACCGAGTGGACCAAATAGTGTGCTATGTTGTGATCCTATCAGCCTAAGATTATTCTGTTTTGTAATATAATTTTTAAATAAAGATCTGTATATGTATTGTAAAGTTCCACCCACCGTAGCCCCATGTCTGGACACGCTAAGTCTAATAAATATGTCTTAATTCACACTTTTCTAATAAATATATTATTATTATTATTATTATATTTTCTTATTTTTTAATATTTTATTATTATTATTTAGAGGAAAGTCGTAAACCTATAGATGTTTATATAGCCTTGACAAAAATTAAGACTTTTCTCATTAATATTGATATAATTTCACCACTCTCCTGGTCTAAAATCACAACTCAAAATATTCTTCAATCTTTCAAAAATAAATTCAGCAATTCTTTATTAAATTCCGCCTCAATGAGTAACACTCGACTAAATCATTCTTCATTCACAAATAATCTCTACTGGAATATTTTAAATACATACAATATTTACTACGCTACTAGCGTGATCATACGGCTTCAAAGATTGGTATTGATATATTTAGATATTTCCAATAGTCATGTGAGTAATATGCACGACAGTGTTTAATACAAGAAATATTTGGATACTTGCTCTCAAGGCATGATCAATGTATTGTTGTGCTTTAACCAGCAGGGCGTGTCACTAGTAGTGAATATATATATATATATATCGAAAATGGTCAAGATATTCTGTAGTAGGAGCGCACGTGGCTGATGGCTTCTCAGCCTGGGGGACGTGGGTTGTGTACTACCAGAAGTGTGTCAAGGGTTTGGTGAAGGACGGTGGCTGGCAGGAACTTGGAGACGTTTCTCCTGTGGACAGGCTTCTTAGGTCATTCGTACACTTGTATATGAATAGTATATAACACAGACAAGATGAAGAATTAGACACATGTGCAACATCTGGGTGTCTTTAATTGTAGACGTTTCGCCCTCCAGTGACTTTATTAGTGCAATACAATGACATAATCTGAAGACTGTTGTAGACAACACAATAAGTGTCATGGGCCCAAGACTGTTCAACTGCCTCCCAGCATACATAAGGGAGATTACCAATAGACCCCTGGATGTCTTCAAGCAGGCACTAGACAGGCACCTAAAGTCAGTACATGACCAGCCAGGTTGTGGTTCGTACGTTGGACTGCGTGCGGCCAGCAGTAACAGCCTGGTTGATCAGGCCCTGATCCACCATGAGGTCTGGTCACAGACTGGGCCGAGGGGGCGTTGACCCCCGGAACTCTCTCCAGGTAATATATAAAGGATGAGGTAATCAGTCCTTCAGCATATATATATATATATATATATATATATATATATATATATATATATATATAATATATATATATATTATATACTTATATATATATATATATATATATATATATATATATATATATATATATATATATATATATATATATATTATATACTATATATATATATATTATTATATACTATATATATATATATTATATACTATATATATATATATATTATATACTATATATATATATATATATAATATACTATATATATATATATTATATACTATATGTATATATATTATATACTATATATATATATATTATATACTATATATATATATATTATATACTATATATATATATATATATATATATATATTATATACTATATATATATATATATATATATATATATATATATATATATATATATAATATATATATATATTATATACTATATATATATATATATATATATATATATATATTATATATATATATATATATATATATATATATATATTATATACTATATATATATATATATATATATATATATATATATATATATTATATACTATATATATATATATATATATATATATATATATATATATATATATATTATATACTATATATATATATATATATATATATATTATATACTATATATATATATTATATACTATATATATATATATTATATACTATATATATATATATATATATATATATATATATATATATATATATATTATATACTATATATATAATGGATGGGGTCCACCTCTGGTACAAATTGTGGGACCTATAGCCTCGGAGAAGTGGATAAAAGGCTTCAAGGAAGAATATTTGGATTTCTTCCTGATGCCATTTGAATATTCCACTTCTCCTACCACCCCATCTTTTAATTTTTTTTTTTTTCCAATAGGTATGTTTTATTACATAATATGGTACAAAAGATTTGAGAGATACATTGTTGATATAAAGATGGCATATACAGTACACGAGG